>PVJO010001165.1:0-185823 GCA_004026905.1 Hystrix cristata
GTTACTGGGTACTGAACCCAGGTAGCACCGAACTACTTCCCCAGCTGTTTTTTTTTTTTTTTTTTTTTTTTTTTGGTGCTGGGGAATCAAACTCAGGGCTTTGTGCATGTGAGGGAAGCACTCTAACCACTGAGCTAAATCCCCAGCCCCTCTCAGCCATTTTTGTTTATTATTTTTTGTTTGTTTGTGGAGACAGGGTTTTGCCATGTAGTTCAAGCTGGCCTTGAACTTGTGGTAATCCTCCTGCATCAGCCTCCTGAGTGTTGGGATTATAGGCATGTGCCACCATGGCCGGCTGCCATTTTTATTTTGAACAGTCTTGCTAAATTGCCCCGGCTGGCTTTGATCTTAGAATGCTCTTGCCGCAGTCTTCTGAGTAGCTGGGATTGCCCCTATTCCTGGATCCCAAAGTCTTAACTTATATTGTCTTCTCTTTCAGTCCCAGTGGTGAATGTATATTGTCAGATATGCCAATTTAGTTGTATCCAGATTTGGACTATTAAGGCCCAACAGAAACAAAATATTGCATTAAGAAAGATCTGCTACATTTCTGCACATAGCCTGCATAGCATTGGCCACAGACAGTGAGGAGGTCAGAGCAGTATAGAAAAACATTTCTCTGTCCAAGAGGTCAGATGCCACAGAGTCAGCTCAGGCATAGCAATGATGGCTAGCAGGTGTAGACATTTGTCAAAACTCAGTGACTGTATATTTTTAATTTGTGCTTTTCACTGTATGTAAATTTTACTTTAAAAGAAAAATAATGCTATAGTGAAGTTGATTTTTTAGGGGGAAGGGTGCTGGGGATAAAATTCAGGGCCTTTCACTTGCTAGGCGAGCACTGTACCACTAGAGCTAAATCCCCAGCCCTAAGAAAAATAGTGCTATGAACAAGTACTGAACTCTAATTAATGATATATGTGATAAAGTATTTGGAAAAATTATTTCTAATATCTGAAATGGGATGAATGGATTGAGGGATAGATAGCTGATAAAGCAAGTATAGTACAGTGTTAACAATGAACTTGATCTTGTGGGTCATACGGATGCTAATTGTGAAGTTCTTTCAGATTTCTGTATGTTTGAACATTTTCATAATAAAATATTTTGGAAAGGCACCTAAAAGAGATGAGCTGGTGGTATAAACTAGTAAAACAGGCTGGGTGGCACACAGTAGAGAGTGGTGGGCGGGACCATTGGGACACTTGGGCTCTGCTTTAAGGAGGCAGCTGCTACTTAATTCCATGTAGTCGTTATGTTGTGGACATCAGGCTCCAGGATTATCAGATGTTCTCATTTTTAAAAAAGAGTTTTAAATATGGAATTTTTATGTGAAATTTTTTTATTTTTAAAATACTGCATGAAGCAAACAGTATTTTTAATTTACCAACTATCTTTTTCTATTTCAAAGATTTCAGTTTTAGAGAGGAAATTGCAGGTGTTCTCTTAAGTTGTAAAGTCACCATTGTCAGCAGCAGCATGTGGCTTTAAAGATTTCGGCTGCAGCTGAGATCTTATACCATAACCTTACCCCCTTCTGTGTGGGCTGCCTGTACTAATGTCCCTTGCCCGGGCCGCGCTTGGTGTTCCTGACACTGACCCAGCCGGGCCTTCTCATGGGTCGGGGAGCAGCCTGAGGCTATGCTGGTTGGCACTGATTTCTCTGGCCTCTCTTTATGGTTATTTGATATGGAAAGAGCAGCAGCAGTACATGCTAGTTTGCTGCTCAGATACAGTTCCTAGATGTAAGTCACTTAGGCTTTAAGAGAAATTAGCACTAGATGGGAATCCGAAACAGAAAAGACTTCCTTGTACTCCCTGTTTTGGCTAAGTGGTATCACAGTCCAACCAGGGCCCTAAGCTCGTAAGAGTCTCTACACTATCCTTTCTCACCACTGGCATTTTGATGAGTCACTGTTCTGTCCATTCTACCTCAGAAGGGCTTCTCAAGTCCATCTCCTCCCCAGTGTCTCCCTGCCAGTACCTTACTGTAAGACCTCGTTCTCTCTAGCCTGGGTGACAGTTTCTGAAGTGATGTCTTGCCATGAGTTTTTCCTGCCAGCAGTTCAATCTTCGTATTTCCACTGCAATTATTGTTCTCAGACATAATTCTGATAGTATCACTCTCTGGTTTAAAAACCTCAACACTTCTCCATTGTCCACAAGATGAAGGTAAAACTTTATCACAGACTGGGATACAGGAACCTTCGTAGTACCAGTCTACCTGACCAGCCTCTCTTCTTTCTGTTTCCCATTAGCCACAAGGTAAAGTACAAATTTCTCAGTCTGCCAATTAAAGACCTACCCAGAAACCCATGTACACCTCCACCCCATCTGAGTACAAGAATAGCAAATTCTTACTATTTTGAAAAGCTGTTATTTTTTCTGTGCTCCAGACATCAGAATATGCCACTTTCTTTGCTTCAGATTGTTTTATCAGTATTTCTATAAAAGGAAGGTTATGTATATTCTGGGAAGTATTTCCCATCACCTCCAGAAGAAGGTAGGGGCTTCATACTCTGTACTGTAACATTTTCTACTTATGTCTCATTCATATTAGAGTAAAATTCCCATTTACATTATCATTTACATGTCTGTTTTCACCACTAAATGTAATGCCTTATAATTTTTTATTTCTACATCTCCCACTAAAGACTAAGTCTCGCATAGTATAGAATTTTGGTATTTGTTATGTGATTAAATGGAAAGGCACTTTATACTCAAGGAATACTAATTACTGAGAAAAATTCTTGACCTGTTCTTTGGTATTGTGAGGCAGTATTAGATCTGGAACTTAAATCTGTCTTCTTGGACTTTCTGCTTATAATAACAATAGACTTGATGGCCCCCTCTGCAGCTAGTGACTATTATAATAAAACCTAGTCTGTAGCCCACGAACTTCTTTACAGTTATAGGAATCAGTGACAGAAGTCCTGATCTGTTATCTTTCCTTTCCTCTAATCTTAAATACACTTCCTTCTCTTATTATTTAAACTTGACTCTAATCTGTTTCCATCTACCAGGACTCATGAGAGTTTATACTGTATTTATGTTTAAGTGTATCATTGTTGCACCACTTTTCTAACTCTTAAGAGACCATGCAAGGGTAATAATAATAATAATAATAATGATAATAATTAATAATAATAGAAACTAACATTTACATATCATCTATGTGCCAGGAACTCAATGTTTTTATATACATAAGCTCATTCAGGCCTAATTGTAACCCCATGGCAAAGTTACAGTGATTGGTACGATAATTTTATAGACAAGGAAACTGAAGCATACAAAGATAACCTGTTCCGAGAGCACAAAACTCATAATTGGTAGACGCGGAATTTGAACTCAGAAGTCTCGTTTCATAGTCCGTGCTCTTAAACTACTGTTCTTTCATGGGGTGGGGTTACATACCTGCTTTCTCTGGTATCTTTTGCCATATAGACTGTACATAGGGTAGGGAAGGCATGACAGTAAGTGTTATAGGCTGATGTATTACTTTGTGGCTTGCACTCCTTACCCACCTCAGGTTCCAGAATTGCCTTCCTTCTTTCCCCAGGATTACTTGACAGTCATGGAGCGTTGCCCATGTTACAGCTTTCAGGCTGTACTCTTGTGGCTTGTGAAACACTTGTTTACGGGCACAGAGTGATCTGGAGTTAAATAGAAAAATCCCTCTCCATGGAACAGCAGTTTACTCAACATGCCAAGTTGGCAGGGGTGTAGACCTCTGGGGGCTGTGGCTGAGACAGGTAGCCAAGATATGCGGGAGGTTTCTCATCCAGATGCATGCTGATAAACAGTGGTAACCAGAGCACTTTAGTGGGATCTTCGTGTTTTACATTTCACCTAGTTAAGAGTGACCAACTCAAGTCTACCAATTGGCCATCTTCCTCATATGAAATTTTTGAAGAGCTAAACTAATAACAAATTACTCTATATATGCTAAAGTAACGATATTTTTAGGGAGATGGTATCAGGTATTAAAAATGTTCCATGAGCCACATGGTGTCTTGACCCTGGCTCATTAACTCTATTTTGGACACCTCTATATTGGTAGGTAAAAAGCATTTAGGTGGCTCTGCAACTAAATACACGGCTTTAAATAAGTCATTTAACTTTTCTGGGCAAGATTTCTCCGTCTTTTAAATGAAAAATTCTAATGCTTATTATGCCACTGTTAACATTCTTCCCTTCTTTTACAGTTAGTTATAGTAGACATTTTTCCAAAGAACTTCTCTGATCAGTCTACAGGAAACAATTCCTTTGCTTAGTGTTCAGCTCTTATATGCAAAATTTATAATAAGGTAACTTCAGTAAGAACTTATTTTTTATGTATAAGGGTCATAGTTATTCAAGTGTGTCTATTTCTCTGACCCTAGAGAAAGCTGTATTGAGATTTTTAAAATAGGCCTCATTTATTCTTCCAAATTAGGATTATCAGTGAGTCAAAGTAGACATTTGGAGACTGGAACTATACATCTTTGTGTGATGAAGAACTGTGAACTTTGAGAAGATGCTTTCATTTTTCTGGGCATTTCTTCATCATGTTTCTCTTCAACTTTTAAAAACCTGTCTTGATGACAAGAATGAGATCTAATGGATAGAACTTTGTACAGTACAAAAGTTGCCAAGGTATCACATGTAAGACAACGTGATTTAGGTGGGTAAGGCATGAGAAATAGAGAAGGTTGAAGGGAATGTTATTTTAAGGGTAAGGGCTTTGAACATTTAGAGAAGGCCTTCTTAGAATTTAGAATGAACATATTTTTGAAATATTGAGTATCGTTAACTCTTAGGCAGTGTGATACTTGCTCTTAATTAAAGGAAGATGTTCTCTGGTCCCAACTTATAAATGTTTGCAGTCTTCAGGTAATGGGCTGGTTTACTGAGAGCAAAAGTCTTAATCGGTATGACACTTTACGGAAAATTCTTTACTTCTGCCATCTGCCTTGGCTATCTCTGTTGAAAGGCTACAGATCTGTGTCCAGAGCCTGCCTGACCACTGAGTGCATAATCAGATATAGTTCTCACCCTCCAGGAGCCAAATCGTCCTTGCCAGTGGTGTTGTGAGTCTTTCACATAGGGCTGTCAGTTGCTGGGGTCACTTGTCATCTTGGAATAGACTGCTATTAGAGTTCTCACTTACGCAGTAGTTACACTATATCATGGTTGGAATGGAGAGACAGGTACTTGGAAGGATTGATTCAAGCACGGGATCAGTCCTAATGTACTAAAACCTTCTGGTAGTGTTGAGTTGCTGATGATGGAGATTCTCAAATTTGCTGACTCCTTTATCACCTTTAATTTGCTTATATATACATTTTTGGGCATATGATGAGGCTACCTAGTTAGAGCAGGGGAACTTTAAACTTAGCTATGTTAGTTTTCACAGGGAACTCATCAATTAATACTGCTACCCAAATTCAGTCTCTGTCCCCAGCCAGAGTATCTTCAGCAAAATGCCTAAGGGGAGGACCGTGGTTAGGTCTTTCAGCGTTTTCTCATTTGAGCTAAATACTGGTTAAAACAAAAACAAAAATTGACTTAAAAATACCCCTTTCTATTTAATATAGTTATCTTTTCAAAAGTGGTATTTTATATATACATATATATATATATTTTTGCTGTTTTTTTGTCTGGCAAAGAAGGGATTAATCACTGCTGATATTTTTGGTTAATAGCAAGGAATTAAGATATGCCATACTTTCTAGGTTTGACTCCTTATTCTGTGTCATTTGTATTGTTTCCTGTGGTTTCTATAATAAATTACTACAAACTTGATGGCTTATAACAACAGGAAATTATTCTCTCCTTGTCCAGAGGCCAGAAGTCTGAAATCAAGGTCTTAGCAGCTCAATACTCCCTCTGGAATATATCATATATGTACCATATCTTGCTTATCTAATCATCTGTCATTGTGCTCTTAGATTGCTTCCACACTATAGCTATTGTGAATGATATAGCTATCAACATGAGTATATAAATATCTCTTTGAGACCCTAATTTAAATTCTTTTGCCTATATGCTCCAAATTCTACTTTTGAATAAAATAGAAATAATTATATTTATGATTTTTTTAAAAAGAACCACTGTACTGTTTTCCATAGAGACTGTATCATTTTATGTTACCTTTAGCAGTGCACAAGATTTTAATTTCTCTACATTCTTGCTATCACTTTTGTTATTTTCTATTTTCCTGAGAGGGGCTATTCTAATGGTTGTGAGGTAGTATATCAGTTTACTTGATTTACATTTCTCTAACAATTACTGATGTTGACCATTGTTTCATGTGCTTTTGGTCATTGGTATAATATTTGTAATCAAGGTGGCAGATGTATTCAAGTTCTTTGCCCATTTTTTTTTTCTTTGCCCATTTTTTAATTGGATTGCTTTTGTTGTTGTTCAGTTTTAGGACTTCCCTATATATTTTGGATATTAATCTCTATCAGATACATGGCTTGCAATTTTTTTTTCTCTTCTGAGGATTGTCTGTAGTCATTGATAATGTTTTTTGGTGTACTGTTCCAACACTTGTAAGGATGATTTGTTGAAATCAAGGCAAACATGAACCAAAAAATAAAAAGTAGGTGTTAGGTTGCAGGAAGTCCAATTTCTAGTGTAACAACTGCCCAGGAGCATGGAGCTTAATTTTGTGGGAGAGTTGTTTGCAGGCCAGCGCAGGTAGTATTAGCATTATTCTGAAATACAACAGCAAGGTCAGCTCTGAAAGCCAGCACTTGGTGGTGGTGACAGTTGCAGGCTATTTTGGGAACCAGAGAGGCTTTGTTTTGTAAGGCCTCTGTACCCTCCCAGATTTAACTCTGGCACTGATCTACCATCAGCCACTTTTGCTTTTGATATATAGAGCATGATATTAGGTACAGTAGAAAGATCACAGTGCTCTTTCCTCGTTTTATTGGTAAAAGCAAGTATTGTCCCTTGGAGAAAGCTTGTCTTTGCCAGTGAAATGTAACATGCCTATTTTAGGAAAGAGTTTAAGCTTGTTATCTGCTACTTTGTCAGAATAGGTCTTTTGGCCTGTTAAATCATATCTTCCATTTCTTAGAGAGCTTAGGACAAATTGTTACTTTAGCATGCAAAGTAGGAAGAAATGGATTTAAGTAACAACAGAAGAAATTCGTGTCAATGGCAAAGAAGAATTTCTTCATTGTTGTCATGGGTAATACCAAAAGCATATGTAGAAAGGAAAGGAGGTTTTAGTACAGCTCTGATGGAGGGATGGTGTTAGAGTCCATGGTCCTGGACAGATTTACAGATGGGCAAATCTGCTCACACACTATGCTTCAGTTATGAATGAGTCAGCAGCACAGCTGCAGATGGAGTGGGCCGAAGGACATCTAAATTTAGTCATTATTCATTTGAGAAGGTTTTCAGGGCCTATTTGTCTCTCATCTGTGCTTTAATCATAGCCCTTCTTCTGGAGTTAAAGGTGGGGGGGAAGGAAAAGGGAAAAAAAGGAGAGATAGAAAAGGAGAAGGAGAAAGGGATGAGGAAGGAGAGAGAGAGGAGAGGAACGATTCTGCCAAAGCATTTCATGGGAGTAAATGTGCTACAATGGTGTTGATCAGTATTGAGTTGATTACAAGGATAATTCTCTTCTAATTTAACCGACGTACACACTATTTTATTCCTATCGCCCCTGAGTTTAGGAACCTACAGGACTCTAAAAATGAGAGAGGGAGTTTTCTGAAGTTAAACTTAGAAATAAGCTTCCAAATCTTGCTGGTTCAAAGACATTTTTAATCAAACTGCTTTCCTCCCAAAAGGTACTGGAGGTGGAGGCTGGTGTGATGGATGAGGGATAAGTACATCTTGTGTGTGTGTGGTTTTTTCCTGGGGAAATTGCTATGTGTTAAACTGTCAGCTTAAAAACAACAATGTCAGGAACTATTCCAAAGGCTTATCTCTTTTAATTCTCACAAAACCCTGATGTGGGCATCCTCCCAATGCTCTAGATGAATGCACTGATACTTAGGTTAGCTATCCTGCTCATGGTTATGTGCATTGGCAGAACTGGTTTCTGAGCCCTGGTCTTTCTACCCTCAAAGGTGATTACTTTAGCAATTACTGTCCTTCACTTTGTAGAGGATGTGGGGAATGATTTCAGCAGTTAGACTACTTTATTTTCTCTAAAATAATTCTTCAGAAATTGATGACCTGCCAAATTACATTGCAGGTTAGGCCTGTTTCTTATTATTGCAGTTCTCTCAAACTTCCCCACAGTGTCATTCCCCATATAACGATACCTTGTCAAGGATTAGAAATCTATAGACAATACTGTCACAAAAATTGGAAAGAGGAGAACTGAAGTAGTGAAGAAGATTAGAAAGGAAAGGGGTTAATAAGAGGGAAGGAAGAAGAAAAGGTTAATTTTCTCCTGTTTGATAACTGGACTGGCTGGGTTTATTTTAGGCCTTCTGGAGTTTGACTGCTGACATCTTCAAAGGGCAAAGAATTATCTTGAAAACACTTGGCTTCTAAAAGTCTGCCTGAGAGTGGTGTAGCTTTTTGAGCTAAGATTTTGGACTGTTCTTTTTTCAGAGCCAAAGATGTTTTGCAACCAAGTAAGAAGAAATTGACCCAACTCTCCTGAGCTACTCTACTTAAAATGACACATTTGCCTTCTTAATACATGATTTGTTATCTTCTCATTGCTGGGATAAAATATCTGACACACACAACTTACAGGAGAAAAGGTTTATTGTAGCTCATGATTTGAGAGGTTTCAATACATGGTCAGCTGGCTCCAAGGCAGAAACATGGGAGAAGGGCATGGTGGAACAAAGCCGTACAACTCCTGGCATCCAGGAAACAGAGAGCAGGGGAAGAGCCGGAGAAAGGGACCAGAGACCAGATATATTCCCCCAGGTCATGTCCCTATGACTAACCTAGACACACCCAAAAGTGTGCTTTACTGATATCCTAGGTCCCTCAAGCCAATCAAGATTAACCATCACAAAATAGGAGTTACTGTTAAGAGCAAAGAGTGTATGTAGTACAGCCCCTAAAATACAGTCTTCTTGGATTGCAGTACTGTTTTGGAAACTGCCCTGAGCATGTCCCTCAAAAGTTTATGTGCTGAAGTTTTAATTCCTTGATACAGCAGTGTTGGGAGGGGCCTCCTAGGGAGAGGTGTTTGCGTTATAGGGGTGGAGTCCTCATTAATGGATTAATGCCTTTTTCCATGGGAATGGGTTCTGAGTCCAGCTTCCTTTTCTGTTCACATTCCTGCGGCCCTAACAGATGCTGCCACCCAGTCTTGGACTTCTTAGGTTCCAGAACTGTGAGCCAGAACAAGCCTCTTTCCTTTGTAAATTACTCATGTATTCTGTAATAGCAGCAGAAAACAGGTTAAGACATCTCACTTTCATCTTTTCACTTGAAAATTTATAGTTTTTAGTGAGGTTCTCTGCAGTAAGTTGGCCGTACCTTACCATATGGGATTGCAGACTGACAGACATATAACATATGTCCAATTTAGTGATAAGCATAATTATCAAAAATTTAAAAATATGAATAATTTTGAAATATTATATGTGGTAAAGAAATAAAGAGTAAATAGAGAATGCTTATGGGCTGAGGATTTAGCCCAGTGGTTAGAGTGCTTGCCTTGCAAGCACAAGGCCCCGAGTTCGATTCCCAGCGCCAAAAAAAAAAAAAAAGAGAATGCTTATGGAAGTTGATATTATAGAAGAAGTGTAATTTCTGGAGCCACTTGTCGAAGAAGAGACTTATATATACTGGCTAACTCATTTGACCTCAAAAGGTCAAGTTGGAGGAATTATATTGCATCATACCAAATCCAGGATGATATATTTGCCTAATCTCAGTTATTTAAAAAAAAGTGCCAAATGATTTTGGGGGAAAATTAACAAAGATGCTTTTGGTAACCAATTAGTTAATTAAAGTTTCACCCAAATTGAATTTTCATCCATGCCCCTGCTTTTAGGCAGGTTTGACATGAAGTTTATTGCTGGAGGAGTTCTCATAAGTTCCTTGATTTGATACATACTACTTGGATCCTTTATTTAGAGGTCCTCTAAAGTTCTAACTTGAGTTCTTTCCACAGTGATCTGCAATTTAAACAGTTACTCATTATCACATAAAGTATCTCTTGGTATGTCTGATGGAAGACAGTAGTTCTCAAACTGTTTGATCTACAGATTCATTTACAATTAAAAATTTATACAGAAGCCTCTCAATTTATTGAGAATTTTGTTCATACTGGTTGTTATATATTATTGAGAAATATATTGAAAATGTAGTATTAGTTCAGTTAAATAATAATAGACCATTGCATATTAATATAAATTTCCTATTTTAATTAAAAATAACTATAGACTTTTAGACAGGAATATTTCAATTGCCTACTCAGAAAATTATGGGTGTCATTCTTGTGCACTATACAAAACTCCAGGTGGTAGCTTCTTAAATATAGGTTGCAGTGTGGAAACTGAAACCATGTCAGTGGCCTGGTGTTACTCTGTTATATTAAAATCCATTGGTCTAATTTGTAAGATTGAATGAATCTTTTACCCATGATTCTCTACCATGCAATCGGTTATTCATTGAGTTCTGCAGATCTCCAAATGTAAATATGTTTCACTATGTAGTGTCAACAAATCACCCTTGTTTGATAGTTGCATTGTGCGCATCAGAAGAGCTTGTGGTGTTGGCTATGTTTCCCAAAATTCCACTTTTCCCTTGCATGGTTGAGTTTTATCATTGACAACAAATGGTAGTTATTTGCTTTGAGGCAACAGGCTCACCTAGTTCGTTTCAAGTATGAATGACTATAAATTGTCAGTTATTCTTTTCAATAAAATAGTATTCTGTGAAAAAAGTGACTAATTCATCTTGCAAGTCAGATAGATGCGCAAGTGCTTTTTCCTAGCAATGGCCACACACTTCAGGTATAGCAGAAGTGCTGCAAGTATACTTCTCATTTTGTCGCACAGTATTAAAAAAACTTATACTATACTCAAGGATTTAGATGCAGTAAAATAAATAATTTTTACTGCTTCGTTCACATCATTTTTGTTTGTTTGTTTGTTTGTTTTTGAGGCAGAGTCTTGCTGTGTAGCTCAGGCTGGCCTCAAACTTGCGGCGCTGATTTGATTCTTCTGCCTCAGCCTCCCGAATATTGGGATTACAGGTGTGCGCCACCACACCTGGTTTATTCACATCATTCTTAAGTGAAATTGGTTTCTCTTGATGCTACTTACCTTGATTTGTGCATTGGCAGTTTTACTCACCATTGCTTTTGCATGCATCATCAGTGTAAATGTCAACACAATCAAAATACAAATAACCTCCTAATATTGTGGCAATCATTTTGATTTGACTAATGAATTCTTCCTCTACTAAAATTTTAGTATTTATTTGAAGGAAGGGATTCATAGGCAAGTTCTAAAAAGAGGGACTCATTTGTTTCTAGGTCCCAAACTATCCGAATTCTTTTGGAAACATCTAACCCTGGATAAAGATTACCTTTTTCAGTGTAGGCCTTCTACCTCCTTTTTATTCTGCAGCTGTGTCAATGTAGCTTTTGGTTTTTGCAGGTCTCATTGGTGTTTGTGATTGTTTCTTATAGGCCTAAAGCCTTTGTTCAAAAAAATTCTGAGTTCTCCCCTCATTGCTGCTACGAAATAGGCAGATAAGGATCCCTAGCTACAAATATTTTTCCACTTAGAAAATACATGAAAAGAAAATACATTTCTCCCATTTGAAATGACCCCCACTCTTTCTCACCAAAACAGATGAGAAATTTTAGCAATCCTACAATTTCAAACTGTAACTTCCCACTGAGAACACTTCATCTGAGCCTATGTGATTTTTAAAAAAAATTCCTAAGCAAATCAATGCTTGTCAGATTTCTAATGCGTGCTTCTTTTTATAATATAGTTTATCCATTTATAGCACTTTAGAAATCACTTTTACTATTAATCCTATTAGTACTTTCACTACTATAAATCTTAGTCCTGTAGTACTTCTAGGCTTAGAAGTCATGCTCTGGACACTTAGTATGAAAGAAATAAAAATTAATGTGTCACTGGTGGGCATTTTCAATGTCCAAAGCAATGACTGGCATGTACTAGAACTCAATAAATAATTGAGGGGAATTTTCTTTTCAGGCCTGTATTGATGAAAATCTGGACATGGTGAAGTTTTTGGTGGAGAACAGAGCCAATGTAAACCAGCAAGACAATGAGGGCTGGACACCTCTTCATGCGGCAGCTTCCTGTGGCTATCTCAACATAGCAGAGTGAGTTTGGTTTGATAGGATTAGCCTTAATTTCTCTTCTGCTCATAAGAATTGAAATTTTGTATTTAGTTATAATCTGATTATTTTAAGGGATAACTGATATTTGTGTTTTACATGCCTGCTAAATCCACAGTTGAAACTTTATATTTGTTTCTGTTTTCAGTTTGTATTTGCAGGGATATACAGAGGAAGGGTTTGTCTGATAAACTGGATTCACTTCTGAACAGCTCAGCAGGCCTGGAGATTTTTTTTTTCTGGACTTCTTTGTAAATCTGTGTTCTAAAAAGTCAGTGCTTAGTACAAATGAAGGTAGAAAATGCCTGACATGCTGGTCGTATCATAGCTCTCATGTAGTTAGTAGCACAAGAGCCTAAACATGTCAAACCAAGGAAACGTGGGGGTTGGCATGTGTTCTCCACGGTGGCAGAATGAGTATATTTAGTAAGATTACATTAGTAGCTACTAACCTTCATGAGAACTAGTTGTGCCTCCGTTGGCCAGAAGAATCCTGACCATGTAGTCCCTGGGATACAACCAGCAATAAATAAATGTCTGTTGTGTGAAGGAATGATCAGGAAGCTTATTTTTAAATAGGAAAGAGACTCTGGCAGTTGAAACATCTTTAAAATGAAGCAAGTGAGTGTATTCTAGATGAAGGTAAATTTAGATTGATATGGTAAATTCTCTCAATGAAATCATGATATTCTAGGGTCCTTTGAAAGATTGTTTGTTTTACTCTATTTTCAGTAATATAATTAGAGCTTCATTACATTTCTTCTGTTCAGCAAACAGCAGAGAGAATTAGTTGGTAGCCATGTAGAGGTCTGAAAGTGACTTCCCACAAAATGTGATTTGGCCAGGTTGCTCAGGCAAGCCTGAGTTGCAGGGTGTGGTGCTGAGCCAGGGATGCTCAGAGAAGGCGGAGGGAGAGTCGGGCCCAGAGAAGCCTCAGGCAGCAGCACTGGTGTTTGACTCCTGCTTGTTCAAAGTAGTGGATGACTGGACTGTCTCAAAGTCGAGAAAAACAGATACTGCAGTTTTCTTCACTCTTCATTCCTCAGTCTGTTCTAAATTAGTACAAGTCAGTCACCTCCTGGTACCCTATACTGTCCCCATTTCAGAGTCTCATAGAAAATGTTCCGATTCCAGCCTTACTCATCTGTGCCACCCTAACGATGCCTAACAGGTAAGGTGACTTCTTTGTCAACTTTGATTTTACTTAAAACATTTATCTAAGAAACATAAAACATATTGGTTCCTCACTGACCCTTGATTATTTGTTCAGGTGACAAGTTTGTGATACTTGAGCTACTGAATTTCATTATAGTCAAGATTCACTTTTTTCCAAGATTTTTATTTTTATTTTTATTTTTTTTTGTACTAGTGCTGGGGAACAAACTCAGGGCCTTGCATTTGCTAGGCAAACGCTCTATCACTGGGCTAAATCCTCAACCCATTTTCTCATCTTCCTAAGGAGAGCCTGTACTCCAGTTTGCCATTATCCTCCCCTGTGAGGGCAGAGAATGATTTAACACTTTTTATAGTTTTTTCTGTAATTCACCTTTATGGATGAGCATAGTTCTTTGGAAATAAGTTCAAAACTCAGCACTCTTTTGCTCAAATATATCTCACCTTGAATGAAGTAAATCTATCCGTTACTATTTCCTCTTACAGAGTACTACAAATTAGACATGTGGAAATTAGACCATGAGTGAGATGCTCTAGACCAGAGTCCATTGCAGGGGTGCTGTGGTGGTAGCATCGACTTTTTTTTATCTTATTATGCACATCATTATTAGACAAGTTTGGTTTTACTGTCATTATTTGTTTGTAGCATGTAGCATTTTTTATGCAATGGTAAAGAACCTGATTATTTATATTATTCAATTTGGTTGCTTTACCACAGGGCCAATGAGGAATGTTTTAGATAAGATCAGCCCATGCTCAACTTGTCATTTTTCTTTTTGTATCATAAAGATTTTATACTCTTATTCCCAGGATCATTAGAAACTCTAACTTTCAAGGAAATAGAAATGAATAAAAGATAAACTGGAAAAAAAAAAGATAAACTGGGTTTCCAGGAAGAATCTAAGTACATTCTATTTCATGTTCTATGATGATCCCTTTGTCTTAATTTGTACTTCGTATGGTACATCAAGAAAAAAAAAAAGAGAGGGTTGGAAGTTATGTTTTCCTCATTTTCATCTGAGTTCAGGCATAACACTAGTTATTTAGGTGTTTTTTCATTTTTATTGTGAATACTGTTTAACTTCAAGCAGCAGATTGACCTAAGGCTACAGCATTAAGTTTTACTTTATGGTTTATTGGGTTGCTCATTTATTCTGAGTTTTTCTTAACAATTTTCATTTGCTTTCTTTCTCCCTTAAAATAGTAGCAAAAAAAGACCTTTTTAACAGTGATACATGAGAAAGGATAGGAATAATAGGAAGGCTAAGGGTATATATATATTTTGAGCTAATGGTTATTTCTGAGCCTCTGGACAAATACAAGAATTCTCAGGGTAAAGTAGATACGATTTCGTAGGTTGATATTTATTCTTGTTCCGGCAGAAATGTAAAACTAAAGAGGCTTTTATTTATTTATTTTTCGGAAACTGGAGAAAATGGAAAAATAGCCAGATTACTGTCTAGAAACCAGACTTTTTGATCCTCGGCCTAAGAATATGTCAGATAAGGAAAAAGTGAAGGCCTGTATACCCAGGTGACTTTGTGGCTTGATCCAGTAAGGGATGGGTAGATGTTAGAACAGAATGGTAAAGATGTTTCATCTAATTCAAACAATATTTATGGAATGCCAAGAGAAAACAAAGTGTCAGATGACCTGGTGGTGGTAACAGTGAGGAGGACACAGTTGTTGCCCTCAGGTAGTTTCCAGTGGTAGAGTGGTTACATCAAGGTATAGTGCATGTCATGACAGGCCCAGAGTTAGTGCTGAGGGCTGGGAGGGCAAAAGCCTCTTGAAGGGAGTTGGGGATTTAGCTCAGTGGTAGAGTGCTTGCCTAGCAAGTGCAAAGCCTTGAGCTTGATCCCCAGCACTGCCCCCCCCACGCCAAAAAGCTTCTTGAAGGCAAAAGTACTTTAAATGGATCTTCAAAGATGTGAAAGATATCTACAAGGGAAAAGAGAAAGAAATGTGTTCTATTCAGTTGGAGGAAATAACTTGAGCAAAGGAGAAATTCTGAGTGAGAGTATGATGTATTTGAGATTGTAAATGGTTCCTTTGATTAGAGTATACAGTTCAATCCAACAAACATTTATTGTGTGCTTACAATGTACATTATTTGTATTTTGGTGTTCCAGGGTGGGGGAGGTGTAGTTAAATGTTCCTTTGGCCTGAGGGGAAGGAACCAGAAGAGAGGAGCTATTGAATATGGGGCATTGAAGAGGTAATTGATGGACAGAATGGTGGTACTTGATAGATTTGAGAATACAGATAGAGGGAGTTTATTTTGGAATTGAAAAAGGTCTTTCATCCTCTAAGCTTGTGAGGGGAGGAAGAAAATAGTTGAAAATTAGATGAATTGTGAATGGGCTTTCTATTGTGAAATTGATCTATGAATTAACAAACATTTATTGAACCATAGTATGCCAGGTACTAGACACTGAGAAAGCAAAATCATGTTCTCAATCTAATTTTTATTGATTCTTTCTCCTCTGTCAACTCTTTGAATGAAGTGACTGTATATTGATTTTTTTTTTAATTATCCTATAGTGCCTAAAACGTTGCTTTGAACACAGTAGTGGACTGATAAATGTTTATTAAATTGTTGAATGGATTGAAGTAGAATTTGCATAATTTTTCTTTCCTCTTTAAATATTTCTGAGTGAGTTTTTGGAGAGTTCCCAGCATTATTGGGGTTCTCACTGATCCAGAAATAGTTTGACCTAGAGAAAAGGTGAACTAGACTTGAATTCAAAAGACTGGCGATAGCCTTTGCCATTTGTCGGCTATGTGATTTTGAGCAAATTACTTACTATGTATGATCCTCAGTTTCTTAAAGTGTGTGGGTAAGGGGTAATAGCACCCACTTGCTTACTTTATAATCTTGCCTACGACTTGGTATATGAGTCTCGTGATAGTACTTTGAAAATAAAAAGGGATTCATGTAAGATATTGAAATTATCAGCTCATTCCTTCTTCAGGATCAAGTATTCTGTGTGGATTTAGAACCTTGCTAGCTAGCATTTTAATGTTTCTTCAGTGATTCAGTTTCCTCTAAGAGTGCAGAAGTTTTCCTGTAGATGGCTATTGAAGGGAGAGTTTTGTGGTAGTATAACTTAGGAGAATTCATGTAAATTTTAATGCATACTTTATTCTATTTTTCACACCCAGAACTCTACTTATTGAACTCCAGTGTGGCACTGGGAACTTTTCATGAGAATTACTTACCCACATAGCTTCTGAGGGCTTGCTTTCATTCCTAGTATTCCAAGTGCAGCAAGTCCATTTGGAAACCTCATTTGGGATAGTAGGGATAGTAGGGATGGTAGGTAAGGGCCGCATGTCTTCCTCATGGGGTTTAGAAAGTGTCTTGCTATCCACTGGAAGTGAGAGTGTAGCGGTTAGGAATACGAATATGAAAGAAATCTTGTGGCTGACATTGCTTTTCTTAGGAACTAGAAAAACCTTTCATCCTTATTGTTAAAAGCTATGGGGTTGGAAATTAACTAAATACCTCGTCAGACCCATATTTAAATTTCCAAATGTGCCCTGATCTACAGTGAACTTTAGATGCACAAATATAAATTGGTATGAAATTGAGAGATAATATTTATCCTGGTTCTTGTTGTACAGGTACTTCATTAACCATGGAGCAAGTGTGGGTATGGTGAACAACGAAGGTGAGGTCCCCTCTGACCTTGCAGAAGAGCCGGCTATGAAGGATCTTCTTTTGGAGCAAGTGAAGAAGCAAGGTAACCTAGGAAATTGGTGGGGCTGGGGGAGACTCTTACACTGCCCCTTACAAAACACACTTCGTTTGCTCTGTAGACCTTTTGATTATCATAGGACTGGAAAGCTTTAGATCTGTCTGCACAGCATTAATTATCAGTTACCAACACTACGTATCCTTTTAATAGCTCACACAGGAATACACCAAATGCTAAAAAGACACTCAGTCATGTCTTCTTTTTGCCATTCTGAAGTTGTACACCCAATTACATAGTTAGGAGAGACCTAATGAGGAGTGTCCACAGGGCTTAGTGGGTGCACATTATGTTGGATTTGTGCACATTCCAGAGCCCAAAGGAAAAATGGGATACAGCATGACCAAATTGATTTTGTGACTTTGTATCTTTTTTTTTTTTTTTAAGAAAACTAGAAGTGGTACTTGTAAAGATATTTATGGTAACCTCTGAGGTGGTCTTTAACTATACTAACCATGAAAATCATTGTGACAGTTTGTTAAGGTGAAGAACAGAATTTAGAAGAATATATTCTAAATATACTTATTCTTATTTTGTAGTTTCAGAATTTATTTCAGGAAATAGAGTAGAATTCTCCTACTGGGGGCCCCTGGATTCTTTTAATTACAAATGCTGGATAACACTAGGAAGAGAGTAAGGAATCAGATAGGTCTTAGGAATTCGGCTGGAAGCACCCTAGAACTCGGAACAGGAGGTGCAGTGATTTGGTGGGGAGGGTACTACTAAACAGCCTTATCCACAATCTGTAGTTTATCCTGAAGGATTTAGCTCCAGTGGCTTTCTTGATATGATTCTTTGGCATAGTCAGGGCCAAATCTGGCAATACCAATTTGTTTACATATTATCCAAAGCTGCTTTTGTGTGACAACAGCAGAGTTGAGTAGTTCTGATAGATCAGAGGACTGGCAAACCGAGAAATATTTAATATGTAAACAAATATCTGGCCCTTTCTAGAAAGCATGTGGAAAGTCAGTAATTGTCGTTTTTGCTTTAAAAAAAACCGAGAAATATTTAATATGTAAACAAATATCTGGCCCTTTCTAGAAAGCATGTGGAAAGTCAGTAATTGTTGTTTTTGCTGCCTTCTGTATAGTTTTTTGATGCTCTATTGAATTGGAGGCTTTTGTGCTTGGTTTACTCTCCTGTCTCAGTTTTATCTCCTGAGATACATTTTGCAGTTTACAAATCATATTTTTTAAACTAGTTTTTTAAAATGGTTTTGGCTTGCAAATCTACCTTTTCTTTTTGGTTGCTGACTCTTGAGTTAAGGCACGTACTCTACTGGAAAAGGTGTTTATGTGTATACCTAACTTTGCAGCACTGTTAACTTTTCGTTGTATGGAGTTCTGGTGTGTTTTAAATAGGTTTCTTCTTCATCCCACCCGTTCATCGCACTCATTCATCCCACTAAATCAGACGGATAAGCCTTAGGTAATAATTCACAGGTTCTCAATTAAAAGCTGAAGGGAATGGAGGAAATACAGATAAAGACTGCTAATGTGTATGGATGAATGCTCTTTAAATGGGTATGCTTTGTGTTCGGGAGGTGTCATTATTTATATGCCCTCTTCACTGGCACAGATATTGGAAAGTTGTTGACTAAAGGGAAGAACTCTCAAGAGTCTCTCCATAGTGCTCCTCACCCCCTAGGATGAGAGATTTATCCAGGGCCTTGCACCTACTAGGTACCTACTCTACCACTGAGCTGCATCCTCAGCCCTTTTTTACAATTTTATTTTGAGACAGGATCTCAGCAAGTTGCCTCAGCTGGCCTTAAGTTTGCATTCCTCTTGCCTCAGCCTCCCAAGTAGCTGGGCATTATAGGCGTGCACCACCCCATCTGGCTTCCACAATGCTTTTAAGGGAAACAAAATCTATATCCCTTTGAAAGCAGACTGGTTTTCAAGTTATGAATCACCTACTTATTTCTAGATCACTGTATATAGCTTTCAGGTCAGTGCATTTATCTACATGTAGAAAAAGCTTCACAGGTTGTTTTTTAAAGTATATCCTATCTGAAACCAAGATTTTGTATACTATTATTATATGGTGTAGTGACCTGAAGAAAAACAGACAAGGATCAAGGATGCTAGAGTTCTAGTGGCGTGTCTGTCGCTAATGTGCTTTGTGGTCTTGAGCAAGGCACTCAACCTTTCCATGTTTGTTTCCTCATCTGGCAAATAAGGATTGTAGTATCTATTATATTTACCTCAAAGTACTGTTGGGAAACTAAAATCATGTAACATGTAAAAGGACCTTGACATTTATAGCTTTGTAGACATATTGTAAAAGTATTTTCTCCCTCTGATTTTTATGTTCTATCAGAAACAGTTTAGGTGTGTTTCCTTCTTGGATCTGCATCACATAATATTTAGCCTGATGATTTAACCCTCCTAAGACCGCTAATTTGTATACAAATTCCATTGCTCTTCTAAATTTGTTAATGCCCAACTTGATGACTAAACTGTTACTTGTGGTTATATTTATGATATGTTTTGAATCTAAGGAGATCCTGTGAGGCTGCAGTGGAACTTTAATAATGCTGGCTGTCTGGTGTCTGGCTTCTGTAGGAGTTGATCTAGAGCAGTCAAGAAAGGAAGAAGAGCAGCAGATGTTACAGGATGCCCGCCAGTGGCTCAACAGTGGGAAAATAGAAGATGTGAGGCAGGCTCGCTCAGGGGCCACAGCCCTCCATGTGGCTGCTGCCAAGGGCTACTCTGAAGTCCTCAGGTATTGTCCACTTGCATGATGCAGTTTTGGTTTTCTGGGAGAAGAAGAGCTAAATTTTGGAAGCAGAGGATGAATTAGATTTTCAACTATGATGTGTTTCGTTTTCTGTTGATTTTCTCTCTGATCATGCAGTTTTTTCTCACACATTGCTGGTGTTCTCCATGGATAGTCTACTTCCCTCCTATGATTCCTGTAGCTTCTCACTGACATGTATGATGTGAAACAGACTTGAGGTATAATGGGCTCGATGTGACCTTTCAAGACCTCTTTCCACTCTGAATTTGTCATTAATTCCCCTACAACCCTCTCCTCTTGTGACCTGTAGTATAGGACAGACTTGTGATCATTTTGGTCCTTTTTAACTTAGATAAGTTCTTTGAGCTCATTGAATGTGCAGTGTCCACCTGGAACAGGATAGTCAAACTCACATGAGGAATTTGGACTCTACTACTTTATCTATTATTTTTTTCCTTGTATCCATACATGCTTTGTGTAGCTCTTGGTGCTTAATGTTGACAGGGTTTCTCGAATACATCAGTTGCTAAACGTACTTGATGTTGGAGTCTTCCAGTCCTTTATATTCCATCTAATTTGGGATTTCTTGTAGATGTGACAGTGTGTTGAACTCCATTTCTCCCTGAGCTTGACATTCACACTTTGCACAATTCTCGAAAGGTGTCCAGAGACCCTTGATAAAAGACCTCAAGCAGCCCTGCGCAAGTTGGGGCTTTAAGAACTGTATCTTTCCTCTTGCGTAACATGGGTATAAGTTAGATTATAGTTTTATAGGTAGCAAGAACCCTCTGCAGATACACTTGCAGACTTGCAGGTCTCAGACTCTACAATAAACCTTGTAATGTCTTAGAAAGATTAACCAGAAAGCTAGTTGGGAAAATACGCTGAAGATTTAAATCTTCATAATATATATTAATTTCTTTCTGCATTGGAAAATGGAAAGCATATCCTATAATGGAGTTATGTGCTTTGGCTTATTGAATTAGGTTTTGGTTAACCTCAGGTATACACCTGTCTATACAGTCCCATTTTATGGTGTAACATGGACATAGGTAGGAAATACCATATTGTAATCACCTTTTGGAAGGGATTGATAAAGACTATGATTGGTGCTCAAAGCAGTAATTATGAAACTGTGGCTCTGCTATATAGGGCAGGAATAAGTCTGAAGTATCAGTTGAGCGATAGCTTATTTGGCAAAACAAAACCTGTAAAATCAAGGAGATAAGTACATTATTTGGGGTTTTCTTCTTAGACTTTTAATTCAGGCTGGCTATGAACTCAATGTTCAGGATCATGATGGCTGGACTCCCCTCCATGCTGCTGCACACTGGGGAGTGAAGGAGGCTTGCTCCATCCTGGCAGAAGCGCTCTGTGACATGGATATCCGCAACAAACTGGTTAGTGAGCCTGAACTTCTAAGAGGGCAGTGAGATTGCAGCTGAGTCTCTAGAACAGAAGGCCTAAAGTCTCTGTTTAATGGCAGGTGACTGCTGTGGGGAAATACACATCACTGGTAGCTGTGGCATTATCCTCCTCCACCATCTTGCCGCCACCTCTGCTATTAACAGAAAGACTTGTTTGCCATGCAAAATAAAACTCTACTAACCTAGTCTTATGATTCTACCTATATTGAAGCCCCTAAAAAAAAAACCAAATAGGATAAAAAATATATTTGCCCTTGGCAAAAAAATGAACTTTGAGAAACCTAAGGTCACAGTCTTTAGTGAGATATGCAAGATTTTATTTTTTCAATTCAAAACCTTTTTTTAACAGCTGACTTCTATTCACATTAAATCATTGCAAATGTTATAACAACAAAGATCCCTGAGTTTCAAAGATCACTTCTAGGAACTTAGAAGCCCTCAAAATCCTATCCCTATATCTCTTGATTTTCCAGGAATCCAGAGACATGGTCTTTTAATTAGTAGGTGTCCTTATCTGCCTTATGTCTGTCTTGAACCCAAGTTTTATCCTGAGGCCCTTAATTGTGCTAATGTTTCCTAAAAGAGATAACCTCCCTGTCTGCCCTCCTCTTGCTTAAAGGAGGTGCTTCCTGTGACTTAATCTTTAGTGCACATGTGCTCTGAGTCTCCCTTTTAGGTTTTTAAGGGCCTTTGTTGAATTTATTATTTGCAGTTAAGACTAATTTAGACCTGGGTGTGATGGTGAATATCTGTAATTTCAGCTACTTGAGAGCCTGGGGCAAGAGAATCTGAAGTTCGAGGCCAGCCTAGGCAATTTAGCAAGACTTTGTCCTCCCCAAAAGGGCTGGAGTTATAGCTCAGTGATAGAACTTACCATGCCTGAGGCCCTAGGTTTCATCCCCAGCACACACACACACACACACACACACAATTAGAATAGGTATGAGTAGGGATTCCCCCTGATTATTTGCCAGCAGGCAATAAGCATTCTAATTTCTCATGATGGCAATTTCCTCAGTACTGTTTTATACCATAAAAAACTACATTTAAAGGATTTGCTATTTCTCGTAATTAAGGAAGCAGCTACAGGTAGAGTTTCTAATCTGAAATCTAAAATGTTCTGAAATCTGAAACTTTTGAGTGTGGACATAATGTCTCAAGTGGAGAAGTCCACACCAAGAGAACAGAAATGTTCAAAATATTGTATGAAATAACCTTCAGGCTATTTGCATAAGGTATATATGAAACATAAATGAATTTGGAGTTTAGACTTGGGTTCTATTGTACAGATATCTCATTATATGTGTGCAGAAATTCCAAAATCTGAAAAAATCCAAACCACCTCTGGTCCCAAGCATTTTGGATGAGTATTTAGCCTGCATCACTGGAGTCAAGACAGAAAGTAAATATCGAGGAATCCCTTATAAAATAAAGTCACAGGGTCACTACTTCTGTGTCCTGTCAGTCATGGTGCTCCCTTTTTCCCCAGGGCCAGACGCCATTTGATGTGGCTGATGAGGGTCTCGTGGAGCACTTGGAGATGCTTCAGAAGAAGCAGAATGTGGTAAGTTTCTGGTTGATGCTTTTGAAGTTTTTCCAGAACTTGGATTCTACGCTGGGTTTCTTAGTCACTTGCTTTAGCTGTGTTTGCTGAGAGCTGAACTAAATACATCTTTATTCCAGAGATGTTAGTTATTTCATTCAGTAATTATTAACAGTCTATTAGAAGGAAGCATCCTAGAAAGCATGTTGTTAAAGTTTGCACATTATAAGATAGCCTTCAAACAGCTTATAACAATAATAAAAACTAGTAATAACCCTTGAGTTCTAGAAAATTGATTGATTGCAAAGGGGAATAAATGTCTTTCTTAACAAATACAATACTAAAATTTGTCATTTGGCATTGGTCAGTAATTCATACTCATTTCAGATTCATGAACCATCCAGAGTATGTCTTCTCCCTTGTCATTTTAAATCTCTTGTTGTCTTATCGCATGTGCTGTTCTGCTTAGCGCTCTGCAAGATACCTGTGTAGATGTGGTACCCACGTACAGACTGTAGAATGGGAAACAATCCCCTGATATATAGATGAAGAGTGAATCAGTTACATTTTTTACCCCTAAAAAGGATGAATAATTTGGATGAGGAGAATAAAATTTGACCACAGGATAAGACCAAAAAAAAACCCAAAAAACCCCACTGGCTTTCTTTGTTTTTTCCTTTTCATGTGCCATGGCACAAGATGTATGAACTTAAATTTGGAACAAATGTGGGATATGGGACAGTTCTGCATCAGAGAACTATAAAGCTCATGATGGGAAAAAACCATCTCTATCCCAGGGTGTGTTTAGCATCATGTCTGGGTAGTTAAGATTCAGTGGGAAAGTCATATACATAAAACTGAGACAAAACTATAGCTCCTTTTGTTTTCTTTACTAAATAGGAATTACTGAAAGCTGAGACTTTCTAAATGCAGTATTAGTTAGTAGTAGTTTTACATAGCAGTAGTAGTTGTTTTATATAGCAATTAGTAGTAGTTTTACGTAGCAGCAGCAGCCTTCCTAATTTAAAATGTATACTTTATATAGTTTCTTGTTTGTACTTCTTGAAAATTTTTATTTTGAAATAATTTTTAGATTCACGTAGAAGTTACAAAAATAGTAGAGTTCCTATATATTGCTTGCCTAGCATAGTTGGGTTTTTAACATAAATAACAACTTTACAAAGTAACATTTTTACACTAATAGGAGTGGTATTTATCCTTATCGCCTATATAAGTTTAGGCTCCAGGGATATAAGTACATTTTGTGTAGCACGTACATCTAAATATCAGACTGTTCTCTAAGAACTTATTTCCCATTTGGTACCTGTGTTTTCTTTAGAACTATTTCCAACTTATTTCTCTATATGGATCAGAAAGAATTCTTTCCAAATTCCTGCTGCCTTTGTAACCTTCAGAAGCTAGGCTTTTTTGCAAGATTCAGCTTAGGTATTTGAACCGGGCCATTTTCTCAACGCTCCAACACTGTGGCTTTTCTCTTGTACCTTGGATGAGGACTTTTCTTCTGGCATTTTCTTCTAAGGAGACTCAACTGATGTTATTCTCTTTTCCTCAGTTTCCCCTGTTCCATTTGCTGTTGGTCCTATCTTCTTCATAATGACAGTGCCATTTTGGTTCTTCTCAGTACTGCTGATTTTTCAACAATAGTCAGCTTCTTCTCTTTTCTCTGTTTTCTCAATTTCTAGCTTCGAAGTGAAAAGGAAACACGGAATAAACTCATTGAATCAGACCTGAACAGCAAGTTGCAGAGTGAACTCTTTAAGAAGTAAGATGCTTAAGCTTGAGGGCTTGATGAGCTTGGCTATGTGGTGGTGACATACTTAAGAATTTACATAATGAAACTGTGTTTGACTTCAGTCAAGTGGTGTTGTGGGAAAATTTGTGGGCAAGAAGGTGGCATTGATATGGGAGGGGGAAACATTGAAGATGAATAAATATGCTTTAAACTTAGAAATTAATTGAGACTGTATGCATGCAGCATTTCTTCTATCCTACTATGGGAGTTCTTAGTCTCTTCTGTTCCCTTTAGTACATCATACATACCATAAGTTCAGGAACCGTGTCTATTTTGTTTACTGTTATATCACTGCCTACCATGATTGCTGGCATGTAACTAGTATCAGTAAATATTTGTTGAATGATTTTCAAAAATATTTATCTGCTTTTATTATCATTCCAATTCATGGTTTTCTTTTTTCTGTATGTTAAACAGCTCCTATCTCCTTCAGTCATATTCTTTGTGTGTGTGTGTGTGCGTGTGCGTGTGTGTGTGTGCGCGTGTGTGTGTGTTGGAGGGGAGGCACTAAGGATTAAACCCAGGGCTTCACACTGAGCCATATCCCTGGCCCTTTTATTTTTTATTTTGAGACAGGGCCTGGTTAAGTTGAGTCCATGCTGGCCTCAAACTTGTAATCCTCCTGCCTCAGCCTCCCTACTAGTTGGGATTACTGTAATAGATTACCAAATCCATCTTGAGTCATACCCTAAAGTCAATACTAAACCTTAATCTGAAATAAAAGGGTACAGAATAGCACATAGATATAAAAGAGGATTTGAATATATTTCTACTATTGCTGCTACATATAGCTTTATAGATTTATTTCCTGTGTTATAGCTGATTGTCAAGGAACTGATTTATTTCCTATATTATAGTTGATTGTCAAGGGACCTAAGTGGTTTGTCACTTCTGACTTGCATTCAAATTGTATCTTTAATTTAGCAAAGAGAAGATGCTCTATGAGGAAGAGACACTAAAATCCCAAGAAATAGAGGAAGAAAACAAAGAATCCAGTAGCTCCAGTTCAGAGGAAGAAGAAGGTGAAGATGAAGCTTCTGAGTCAGAAACTGGGAAGGAGGCAGGTAATGCAGAGATGTTCACAGTTAAGATCCTGCATTCTCACTGCTTGTTAGGGAGCTAGCCAGGCCTCAGGGGGGCTCGATGACTTGGTTATAAAAGCTGTGAACTGTGCTGGAATATATCTACGAGTTCCTGTGCAGCCATATGATATAAGGTGCACAGAGAATTCTTGTGTAAGGGAGTCAGATGTCCTGACTTGGACTGGTAGACAGCATAGTGACTAGATTTGAATGAATCAGAATGCTGAGAGGCAGAGATCATGTAAAGTCACTTTTGGTCAAAAACTTGGAACAAATTGGTAAAAATTAGCATTGAGTTCTTGGGTTAGTGGTTCCCTAAATAGAATCCTAAAATCTTTTTCTCTTCTCCTTCTTGTTCTTTTTGTATTTCCCCCCACTCCATGTAAAGTTCCTTCAGTTCTGGATTAGGAGATTGAGGAAGGAACAAAATCATACTAACCTTTAATACTCTTATCGATAGCATATATAGTTGTCCTTCTGTATCCATGGAAGATTAGTTTCAGGACCCCCCACAGATACCAAAAGTCCTTAGATGATCAGTCCTTTATATAAAATGGCATAGTATTTGCATATAACCTATGCACATATTCCTGTATACTTTAAATCATGTCTATGTTATTTTTAATAACTAATGCAATGTAAATACTATGTAAATAGCTGTTAAATTTATTGTTTAGGTAATAATGACAAGGAAAATTGTTTGTATGTGTTCTGTATTGATGCATTTTTTTCCAAATATTTTCAATCCATGGATGTGGAACCCACAGATATGAAGGACTGATTATACATCATATGGAGCTTCTTAAATTTACTATTTGACAAGACAGAAACCCTAACAGTGAGAATGGAGTGCAGAACACTGAATGTGGTCAGACCACTAAGCTGTAAAATAGGTTTTGACATAGATGAACACTGAGAAATACATACCACACAGTATTAAATAAATGTTCAACTGTAACAGAATGGTTCTCATGGATGAATGTAAAGTAATGATAAGCTAAGATTTTATAGCACATATGCCCTACACTTGCTGGCAGATTATCTCTTCAGATTTGTGTGAATAGCAAGATGAAATGTTTCCAGCTAAAAGATCAAGTTAGAGGAGAAGGGTCACACATTATGTTTATAATGGAGTCTGTGTTTTCCTCTGAACTCTGCCATAGCTGGCCTACCCATAATGAAGATATTTAACTCACTCTGTTGTCTGAGCCTCAGCTTCTGATGAGGGCTGACTTCACTGACACAGTGTCTCTCAATCATGGGAGAATACTGCCCTCCTCCATGTCTTGGTGTGAGGCTCATTTGTCTGAAACGCTGGGCTTATTATTATACTTCCATGTCACAGCACAGTGCCTGGCATATGAGATATTCACATTCATTCAATGTTTTTTGTTGTTAAATATATCTATTGGGGAATAGAAAGGCATCTGTGTGTATGAAATACATGTGTGAAAGAGATAAATGCCATTGATGGTATTCATGAACAAGAAAGATTTTATCTAGTTCAGGGAATCATAATAAAACTTTATATGTGTAAGTGCTTTTCATTTTGCAATGCACTTAAACATTTTTATTTAAACCCCACAACCACACTCCGAGGTATTTATCATTCTCACTCCTTTTAGAATGGGAACTTGACACTGCAGGAGGTTAGATGAATTGAGTTTCATAGCTAGCCTGAGGCGCACCTGAGATCCTGACTTTGGTCTGGGACCCCTCAGAATATTAGGGTGGAGATTATCTGTACAAGAAGCAAAAGGTAAAACTAGAGAAGGACGAGATAGCCAAGTGGTTGCAGAGAAAAGAGGAATGGAAAAGAATCTTGGGCATACTGTGTTTAGGAAGTGAAGTGGAATCAGTGTAGGAGGTAAAGAGGACATGATCAGAGAGGTTGTGAGAGCCAGAATGTGCATTTCTGTCTCGCACAAACCAGGACAGTCGTGAGAAGGGAGCGCTCAAGGGTGACTCAGCAAGCAGGAAGTTGTTTATAATCCTAGAGAGCAGTTTCAGTAGCCTGCTGTGGGCAGAAGCCAGATGGTTTCAGTAAGCTCCCTACTCATTTCAGTAGTTCTCTGCCAACTGAAATTTTATTCATGTCCCAAATCCCAGTTCAAATCAACTTCTCTTAGGAAGCCTCACCATATAAATGCCTGGAGGTTTTTTCCCCACCTGTAGCTATTTGTCTGAAACTGTTTTATATTATTTTTCTCATACTGCTTAGTATTTGAATAATTTCTGTTTTTTTTCTCATTACTCTGCTCTTCCCTCATGGGCAAGCTGTGGAAGCATATGAATGTATTATGTGTCTTGTTCATCATTCTGTGTGCCTAACCCTAGCACAGGGCCTCTATATGGTAGGTGCTCAGTAAATACATTGGAAAATTGCAAGGAAGTGGGTTATACCTAAAGCTCTCCAGATGTTGCCTAACACACACATATATATATATATACTAAACAAATATTCATTGGATGTATTTATCTCATTTTTAAAGATCCACAGATACAACCTCATAAAATGGATAGCTTTCGTGTTTCTTACATGTAAACTTTGTAGTAAAGAAATATGAATTATATTTTGAGGTCAGTGTAAGCATTTTGATTAGAATTTCTGGTTTCCCTTTTTATTTATTTGACTTAAATATTTTGTGTATCAATTATCTATTGCTGCATAATAAGCCATCCCCAAATTTAGTGGCTTAAGATAATTCTTACGTGCACCCAATTCTATAGACTAGAAATAAGGGAAGGCCTCAGCTGGATGGTTTGTGTTTGCCCTTCATGGTAATACTGGTCTCATCCATGTTTGCCTTGTCACTTGGTAAATCAGTTGAGGGGATGGTTGGAACTGGATGACGTTACTGACCTTCTGGTGTTTGGCTAGGATGTTTATGGCAAGTGGGCCATGTGTCTCCTGTCTTCAAGCAGGCTAGCTCCTACTTCTTCATGTGGCAGCTGTATTCCAGAAGCAGTTAGAGAAGACAAATCTCAGGGTACCAACACTTTCAAGCCTCGAATTATGTCACATGTGCTAATGTTCAGTGGCCATAGCAAGTCACTGAGCTAAGCCCAGAGTCATTATGAAGACATTTCACAATGGTATAGATTTAGGGAGGGCACGATGTGTTGGGAGCTATTGTAATAATTACCACATTTGGGTAATTTCTTGGGCCTGGATTTCTTGGGGCTATAGATATTCCAACACTATTTCAAGGATACCTTGACTATTTACAGTAACCACAAAAATAATAACAATAACAACACAAGGGACTTGCTGTAGCCAATGAGTGATGCAAATTTAAACACATTGTCGCGAATCTTTATAACAATTCTCATAAGGCAAGAATTAAAACCTCTGATTAATACTTGAGAAAATGGATGTTCACATGTGATAAATATCTTGCCCAGAATCCAAAGGATATGGCTTAAAATTGTCACGTAATTTATGGATGGCTCTGGGACTGTGTTTCCAGAATATAGACCAGAACCAGTACCCAATAGGGCAAGCCCCGTGCTAGTTATTTAGTATGCAGTAGTAAGCCAGGTAGATAAGCTGTCTGATTGTTGACCCCACTAAGGTGAACTACTCCTATTTGTGTTACGTGAGTTTGGTTTGTTTTTGTAGTTTAACCTACATCCTTTATAAACTTTACTATCTTTGTTTCCTATTGTAACCCTGAGAATGCTCATTATTTAGATTATGCTGGCCCCTTCTCTGACCAACAGATATATGTATTTTGATTTCTGTGCCACTATTCATGCTCTTTCTTCCTCCTCACCTGCCTATTGGTATTTTCTTCCAGTTCCCTTCATAGTTCTGTTTTTCTGGAAATTGCTATCTGTGTAGCAGCTTTCCTTATTATTTCCTACTTCAGAGGATCTACCTCTTTTCTGAAATCTTGTATCACTGGTTAATCTGAATCAACCAATTTAATACCCATATTATATATGATCATGTGTTATTATTATCATTACAGTGCGTCTTATCTCTTTCTCTTGATTGTAATTACCACGAAAACAAGGTCTGTCTTACTATTTTTTTCTGTCATTCTTTCCCAGCTCTCCCAAAACACAGAATGGATTTTTCATAAGTAGTTACTAATTAATTTTTTTGCTTTTTTCGGTGTTTTGTTTTTTTGCGGGTTGCTGGGGATTGAACTCAGGACCTGTGCTTGTTAGACAAGCACTCTACCACTGAGCTAAATCCCTAACCCATTAATGAATTTTATATATAGTATAACTAATAATGTAGAAACGGTTTTCTGTTTTTATCTTAAAATTGGATTTGGGGCCTACCAAGATGGGAAAACCATTGAGTTTGTTTTCTTCTGTCCACAGTTGCTAGGGTCATTTTAGTTTGAGTTAAGGTATTTCATGGCCCCAATAATCTGTTTTGATAATGAGAAAACCTTTTCTTTTAGCTGTAAAAGGCACAACACACAAAGCTAAGATTTTCGTATTTATTGCTTCTCTTGTCTTAACAGATAAAAAGCCTGATGCAGCTGTCAATCATTCCAATTCTGAAAGTAAGACTAGTATCATAGAGCAGATACCAGCGCCATCACAGAACACCTTCTCTGCCTCTTCTGCTAGGAGAGTAAGTACTTTGGAATTAATTTGGGTATTATATTTCCCCCTAGTAGAAAGGCTCCAATGGTGCCTTCTTGTAAAACAATAAGGATGTATTTTTGCCTCTCTTAGTTTGCTCCATAACAAAACACCACATACCGTGCATCCGGTTCTGGAGGCTGGGAAGTCCCGGATTTATGTATTGGTGGATTCAGTTCCTTGTAAGAGCTCTCTTCCTGGCTTGAAGATGGTGCTTTCTGGCTGCATCCTACCATGGTAGAGAGAGGTGGAGCTCTGGTGCCTCTTCTTTTTATAAGGGCACCAGGCTTGCTGGAGGAGAGCCCCACTCTGTTGACTTCATATAACCTTCATCACCTAGCTTGTCATAGGCCCCTTCTCCAAATTAATTCAAACTGTGGGTTAGAGCTTCAGAGTATGAATTTCAGAGGGGCACAAACATTCATTCCATAATATCGCCCCCCCCAACCCTTATAAAACCATCACTAAATAATTAGGTCACAAATGTGTTAAGACTACATAGACCAGCATAGTTTGGGACCAAAGAAATTTTGGCATTTGCCTGCTTTCTTCACTTCTGAAGTTAAGATAACTATGTGTTAAGTTTAGAGTGATCTAGGAAGATATACAGAATCCAGATTTAATTGTTTTGATGACTATTCTCCTCTTTCAACTTCTTATTAAAGCTACTTTCATGAGTAAAATCTTTATACTTTGATGGGTAGGTAGCAGAAATAGAAAGAACTTGTTGAAATATCAGAGACACTTCCTACTCCCACTTTATGCAGGCCTCCTGTAGGCTGGCAAGAAAAGTCACATAATGGCTCTACCACCTGGTGCTTCCTGGTATTCCAGATCAGTACTAATTGAATAGGACACAAATAGCATTTTATTTCTCAGAGCAGGTCTGTCAGGTAGGAGCACTGTGAAAGGAATCTGAGGCTATTTCTGGCTTAGGGAGAAAGAGAGCCTTGAGAAGTGATTAGTGCCTGCCAGGTGAGGAGGGCATGTTGGCAGAAAGCCTGCCTTGGGTTTGTTCTTTTGGTACTGCCTTTTATGTTGCCTCACTAAACCTGGTTAAGTGTGGAAAAGGCAACTAGGCTGAAACAGAATGAATCATTAGGCCTTTACTTTTTTCTCTTCTTTGCTTCTTCCTTCATAGTTCTCCTCCGGCCTTTTTAACAAGCCAGAGGAGGCCAAAGATGAATCTCCTTCTTCATGGAGATTGGGACTCAGAAAAACTGGCAGCCACAACATGTTGAGTGAAGTGGCCAATTCCAAGGATACTTTAAGGGACCGAGGCTCCTCCATCTACCGCTCCTCTTCAAGCCCTCGGATCTCTGCTCCACTGGACAACAAAGATAAGGTGCAGTGTGAGTGGGGTGTGGGGAAATGCCAAGGCAGTTTTATTCCATTGTCTTAGTTACTTTTCTTATTGCTGGGACAAAATACCCAACACCCACAAGTTAAGGAGGAAGGGTTTATTTTGCCTCACAGTTTGTAGATTTCAGTCCATACTCAGCTGGCTCCAAGACAGGGTGGGATGACAGAGGGGCATAGCAGGCAGGAAGCAGCAAGACTTCCTTCTTCTTTCCCTTTTTATTCCATCCAGGCTACAAGCCTATTGGTTGGTGCTAATCATACCCAGGATGGGTCTTCCCTCTTCAGTAAGTCCAACATCCACACCCAGAACTATGCTAAACCAATCAGACTAATCCAGTATCACACCCTGGTTATCCAGTATCAACATTCATTATCCAGTCACTCCCAAAGCCCCACCTATGAGCACATGAGTCCTTGAGAGGACCTCGAGATATAAACCATAACATTCATGAAAATTCAATTTTGGGAACACATATTTTCTAGTCCTTAAGTTGATTTTGGAAGTACAAAGGCTATAAAGGGAGAGAGGCACATTGATAACTTAATCAGGTAGCTATTTGCTTGGCCAAAACAGGAAAAAAAAAAGCTTTAAATGTGCTTTTCCTTTTGGTTTACCTTATGTTCAAATGTCTTTAATCTTTTACATAAAGCAAAATAATGGATATGAAAAAATTAGATATGGCCCAACAACTCTTTTGAACTAGTCACAGAAGTTTACTATTTGATGTTTAGAAACAAAATTTCTTAGTTGGGCTTTGAATCCTAGTGAAGCTCAGGTATATTAGCATTTAAAAATTTTACACTTGTAATTTTTTTATTCATTGAAGTACAATCACAAATGGTTCATTTATGTATTCATTTAAGATGAATTTGGTTTCAGTTTTTGTGGGGCTTACTTGGTGCTCTTCTCTGGGTCAGGTCTTCCTTGTTTTTTTTTGTTTGTTTGTTTGTTTGTTTTTGGTGCTTGTGATCAAACTCAGGGCCTTGCACTTGCTAGGCAAGCACTCCACTGGGTGAACTCCCCAACCCTTCTTCCTTGTAATCATAGGCCTTTTACTCTATCTTTTAAAAGAATTTTTATTAGTACATGTTTGTGGTACATAATGATTGCATTCATCATGAGTCTTGCTCTATCTGGCATTTCTCAAGACTACTTGAAGAAGTGAGGCTTACTGGTTAGATTAACTCTGCGGCATATTTACTGTGCATGTCCCTAAGGAAGCTGTATTTCAAGAAAAGATGCTGGAGATTAAATCAGGCTTATTTCATCAAGAACATTAGAGTAGAACTCTCTGTGGCTTTTCAAAGGCTCCTTTTCTTGCTTCACAGGGTTGCTGCTTATGTAATTTGTGCACTCTTTTCTTTATTGGATTATCTGACTTTCCCCATGAGAATTATTTCCCTACATAGGGGGTTTTAATGGAGGAAAATGAGAAATAAGGTTTGGAAAGTATGTTTTTGTAATACCACTCTAAATGGAATTAGTGTTGAATGCAGATGTAATATTATTATGAGTATGTTAAGTCCTGCTTTTTTTCCCAAAATGATATATGTTGTGTCACTTTTGTACCTTTCTTTTGCTTTACTTATTTTTATTTTACAGGAAAGAGAAAACAAAAGCTATTTTAGTTCACTAGCACCCCGGAGACTCAATAGCACAAGTGACATTGAAGAAAAGGAAAACAGGTAATCCTAATACAAACCGAAAGATGGTTCCCTTTAGCTCTTCTGGCATAGTGATCTCCTGGCCATTCCCTCTCTGCCTTTTTTCCCCTAGGTATGTTTAGCACTTTATGAATTTTTTATTCCTGCTGTGTAGAATACCTCCCAGCCCTGACTCTCGTGCTTGCCAATTCTTCATCCTTCAAATTCTGACCATAGCTTGGACATCATTGCCTTTGGAATGCCTTCCCTAAGCCTTCCAAGTGTGGGTTAGTTTTAGTCCGCAGCAGATTCTGTAAAGGTAGGGTGTGCGTCTGTCTGCTTTCTCAAGGACTCTAGTGGCTAGCTTACCATCTACCATATAGTAAACATGAAAATGAAAATATGCTGTTTGACTCAATCAACTTCTAATTCGTAAGTAGATAAAATTTTAAACTTCCTCATTAGTTAAAATGAATATAGAGATTTGAAATATTTCCACCACCTCAAGGTACAACCTAATCTAGAAACTTTCTTCTCGAGGTTGTCTTCCAGCTTGCCGTCTTAGCAATAACTGGGAGTGTGTTAGAACCAAAATATCTCAGGTCCATTCCCAGAACTGTTGAATCAGAAGCTTCATTTCAGCAATTTCCTAGGTGATTCAAATGCATGTTAAAGTTTGAGAAGTACAGTTCTAGAGAACCTTGTAGAGCCTGGAGACCCGTAACTTTCCAGCAAAGACCTTGAGTTATCAATTGTGGATCTGAAATTCTACTACCATCCCTCCCAGCATGCCTTGTCATTTATATTGCTAAAGAGGCTCCAAGCAAGTTCTCCTTCCCTTTCCCATTCTGTAATAACCTCTCTATGGTGACAGCCTTCTGTATCTCTCTTCAACCCTTTCTCTGCTTATGAGCAACCTACTACTAGGGACTGATTATAAAGTGCTTTTTAAGCGAGGAACAAAAGTGACTTCTCATTACAAAAGGGTGAAAGCATTGATAAGAGGAATTTGGTACCTGCTGAGAAAGCAGACAATAATACTTACTCTCTGTCTATACAAAACGTATGTATATACGGCATACAACCCCTCAAAGGATATATCTGTTTCTTTTGCCAAGTTACAATTTGCTACTGGCTCTTCTCTTCCTGCTTGTATTATATGATGAACAAAATGAGTGGTGGAAATCAGTGTTTTGTCTGTTCTTCTTTCATGCTGTACAGAGAGTCAGCCGTGAATCTGGTAAGGAGTGGCTCCTACACTCGGCAGTTGTGGAGGGATGAAACAAAGGGGAGCGAAACCCTGCAGATGACTGCTCCTTCCACCTATGTGTCAACCTACTTGAAAAGGTACCAGGTGCACAGGGTTGGGAGATCATTTTCCTTCACTCTGGCCTTGGGAATCTGGGTAACAATTGCATACCTTTTAATATCTAATTAACACCACAAAAATGAATCAACAAATGAATTGCTTTTAGATTTCTTGGAATTAACATCTTGACTAATTTAAACTTAAACTTAATTTGTTCTTTTAATAACTGAAATAAAGAAATCTGATTCCAAATTCTCACCACAGACCTGACTTTATATGCCATCTTCTCAGTTCTATTAAAATCTTCAAGCAGAAGTGACTTCTAGTAATCTCTGGGCAAGACTGAATTTAAAACACCCTTGTCCAAGTAGCTGGCTATCCTTTTTCTAAAACTAAAAGCTCCCATTTCAAGTTACAGTTTTGTGGGAGGAGGGGAGGGATACTGTAGGGTGGTGAGGGGTGGGAAATGGGAACAGTTTTCTGTTGCTTTAAATACATTTCATATTAAAGCCTATTAATTTAGGGACTTGAGTTTTTTTTTTTATGACTTTAATGGCCCTCAGATCCATCAAGATGTGAAACTCGCAAGTTTGATGCAGAGAAGGTACATGGGTTTCCTTCTTTTCTCATCTGTATTCCCTTTTCTGCAATTATTTTCTTTGCCATGTATTACCCAGCAAGCAAAGCACCTTTGCCAGAACCGTTAAGCTACAAGATACATTTAATATGTTAGTTTAAACTTTGCTTCTGATGTGGAAGAATCTGTTTTTCATTGCTTACTTTCAACTCTTTCTTCACTTCCACTTAACCACTCAAAACTGCCTCTTCAATTTTTTTTTTTTTTTCCCGGTACTGGAGATTGAACTCCTCTTCACATCTTCCATCATTAGGTTTTCTAGATGATTGGTTGGCTACCTTAGAACCAGGCTTTGGCTGTAGACTGTATGAGCAGATTAGCTATTTAACTTCAAAACTTACTTCCACTTTACAGGAAGACTCTTGCCAAATAGTTAATGTTTGAACACAGGAAATAGTAAGGTATAAAATAAACAAGTGCTATTGCCTTTTAATGTTCTTCAGTTCTGCAGGTATATTGTGTAAGGAAGTGCTCAACTTTGAAAGTAGGCAGGTACAGTTCAGTGATGTCACTGGCTCTTCATTATACACACCAGATGCTTTTGGCTTTATGAGGCTATCAGCTGTTCATCCTAAAGGCAAAGTATTTGGTTTACCTAGATATGCATTACTATTCCTTATAGTAGAAGCTAAGACAAGAAAATGATGCTCTAGATCTAGGAAAGAGAAAACTGCCATTTAATTTCCAGGCATGGAGTTATTTTGTGGTGAAGTAGTTGACTTCTGTGACCCAAACTGTCGCAAATTTGTTGAGTGGCATTTGGTTCAACAGATGTGGTTTGGTACAGTTACTGTGAAGAGGAGGGAAGGGCTGCCTGTAGTTAGGGTGGAAGGTATTATGTGAGCACTTCTTGAGAGACTATCTACAATTTGTTTCAAACCTAGGACTTCCAGAGCTCATCTTCTGTGACCACAAGGTACTTTTTGATTTCATAAAGTTCTATCTTAGGATCTTTTCAAGAAGAAAAATTGTGTGCTATTATCCCTTTTTTAAAAAGGAAAGTACAAATAGGACTTTGTCTTTCCAGCTGTGCCAAACCATGGTATACCTTCTACTTTCTGTGTCATCTCTTGCCTCTAGGCAGGTAAGGAATTCATTTCAAATGGCCCAACAAAGTGCTTCTTTTCCAGAGAAGGCTTCAGAGTTTATTTTGATCATCCCCTCAAGTATCTCATTACTATGATAGTGAGGAAGTATTTTTTTTAATCTAGCCCAAATTTTTTGCTGCATTTGAGATAGTTCAGTTGAAACAAAGAAAAATTGCCTTTTATTGCTCATATATTACTTTCTAGACTTTAAACTTTTAAGTACTTCCAAAGGTATTTTTTGCTTTAAACTAAACAACTGCGATTCATAGGTCATTATTTCACAGAGCTTCTTTACTCTTCTCCACTTCTTAATTTTAAATCTCTAAAACCTCTGCTAATTCTGCAATCTGTCTTTGACTTTTGCAGTGCTACTTCTACATCAGGTAGACATTTGGGGTTGCATGATTTTTTGCCTTGGCTTATTGGGAATTATTGTTTTCCAATAGAATTATCCTATTTCCTGTTATTTCCTTTTCTTAGCTTGTACCTTGTCATATATTCTACTTTCCTGATTTCTCTTGTTAAATATCATCTCTCCTCCTTCACTTTTTTGGGTGATTAACCAAATGATCATCCTTCAGAGAGTGATGGATGATTGCCTGCTTGCTGTCGGTGTTCCAGCTCCAGCTGGAGTTGATCGCTCCACTTCCCAGTCGTCACACCTTCTCTTTGGTTTGCATTTCTTTTAAGTGCACAATCTGGGTGGGAAGGTGGTGCTGGGAAGTGGTTCTGAAGCATGTCCTGAAAAAAGTGACTGTGTGCTGTTTTGCAGTGCTTCATTTGGTAGAAGTAGTGACCCCACAAGTCCCTACATTTCAGCCAATCGCAATTCATCTCCTGCTACCTCACCCATTACCATTGGTTCATCTACCTCTCGGGGCAGCCAGTGGCAACCTGCCTCTTCTTGCTCTGCACCAATCAGTGCAAACACTACTGCATCCGTACAACATGGCAGGTAAGGCTTCTTGGAGCCATTTGAGTTGCATTCATCAAAGTTAATGCCTCTGGGAACACATAGGAGATTTGAACCAAAGAGGCTCTGTCACTCTAGAACCAGGACTGAATTTCTCTGAAAATGTCTGTAATTTGATGATGATGCTTTTGTTTTGGCTTTCATTAGTCAGTCAACAATTACTTTTTTTTTTTTTTTTTTGGTGCTGGGAATTGAACTCAGGGCCTTGTGCTTGCAAGGCAAGCACTCTAATCACTGAGCTAAATCCCCAGCCCCAAACAATTACTTACTGCATAACATAGAATATATATCATTTTACTTGGTGTTTAGGGGTCAACTTAACATTGTTGCTTTCGTCTCTCAACGTCCTAACCAGTTGTGATAACTATTTAAGTGTCAAACCTGTTGTAGAAAATTAAATATTAAATATACTTCTATATTTTACATATATGAAATTTCTACTGATTATAAGTAGAAATTTCATGTATTTGGTCATTTTGGAAGATGGCATAGAAACCCACATCAGAAGGAACACTAACTTATGTTTCAAAACCTCTTACCACTTTCTGAGGATTCCCAGCTAATGAAAGTATTTTTCTGGGAACACTGTGGGAAGGGAAAGATTTGTGTTTGTCTAAGCTGTGTTCTGGGGGCAGTATCTGCTTGGTTTCTAGTTAAGCTAAGGGAGGCTTGGGCAGAGTCTCATCGTCAAAGTACAGCAGGACTTTAACCGCAGTCTTAACTATGGTTTTTAATCCGTTTTGTGTGCTCAAAGGCCTTTTCGCTTTTGGGGTATGGCTTTTTTGGGTCTTTAGTGTATGTGCTGCCAAAGCAAGCCCTGCTTTTTTGGATCTTGTCCCTACAGTTGACATAAAGAAAATGAGAAAAATGTTTATAATGATAGTATTGTTGCAAGAATACCAGTTATGGTGGTACTTGATTGATATTTGTCCGTCTACTAGATTTCTTTCCCTAAAAGAAGTAGGGATCATTAATTTGTCCAGGAAGGACAGGTTCTGGATTGTGATGGATTATTATTAACAACACTGTTTAATTATGTAGAAATTTATTATATTCTTATAATAATCCAGTTACTAGGGAGGAGGGACAGATTTATGACAGATTATTAGGTAGAAGTTTATTGGATCCACATAATGATTCAGCTGCACAGACATGGTGAACATTAGCATCATAGATGAAGAGACAAAAAAATACAGAGTCCCTGATTAAGTGCTAAGAGCTGAAACTGGGTAAAAATAAATACATCTCTCATTTGTTGAATCCTATTGTGTGACAGGCATTGGGTTAGCTACTATACAAAAATTATTTTGGGATTTGGGTTACTTACATGTAATAGTAAATCCACATAAGATAAGCATTTTTATTTTTTAATTGCAATTAAGGAAGTCCAGAAATAGGGTTAGCACAGTAGTTCCAAAATCATTAAAGGATCCAGGCTTTCTCATTCTTTCTGCTATGTAATCTTTATGCCAGAGCTTTTCTCCCCATAGGTTGCCTCATGGTCCAAAGTAATTGCTGTAGCTCTAGCCATCAAGGCTGCATTGTAGGAAGGAAGCACAAGCACGGGAGGAGCAGGCAAAAAGGTATTGCCTCTGAACCGAGAATTTTTTCAGCAGTACTAGTTTTCTGTTGTTCCTCCTTTTTGGATACCTCCAGCATTCAGGGAGACTTTGGAAGGGTGGATTTTTAATAGGTACATGGTTGCCCTCAGTGATGCAAAGGTTTTGTTAGTGTGGAAGAAAGAGACAATAGACGCGAGGTAGGCAATTAGCTGCTTCAGGCACATGTATGTTACTTACAGTCTCAGAAAGAGCTCCCCGGTATACAAAGTATTACTCTTATAAATGAGGAAACCGAGACTGAAAGCCTAATCACCAGCCCAAAGTCACTGCTAATGAGGAACCGGCAGGACTGAATCCAGACTTGTCCATTCAGGCTTTACCTATTTTGTCACTATTTTGTTTTTACTGAGTTCATATTTCAGTCCAGGCACTATGTTAGGAGTTGTACATGCATTATTTTTCACAAGAACCCTGAATGTTAGGATATTATTATTCCTATTATATAGATGAAGAGGTCAGAGAGTTAAATGGGCTTAAATTTAATTCCAAGTGGTTCCACATTTATTCTGCTCCATTGTGCGGCCTCTGATCCCTGCTCCAGAGCTTACACTATTTTGCTCCTAGCAATGTGCTTATAAAGTCCCGCGGCATTTGGGGTTGGGAAACACAGTGCAGTGGTAGAGCATTTGCCTAGCAAGTATGAGGCTTGAGTTTGATCTCTAGCACATAATAAAAAGAAATTATACCACATTTCAAAATACTAGCAAAAACTCTGTTATAAAATAAAACCTAAAACCAAAAAATAATGAATGAATGAATGAATAAATAAATAAATAAAACCAAATTTAAACTTCTGGCATTTCAACAGCTTAAGTTGTAGAGAGACCAAAACATGTTATTAAACTAAAAAATGTTTTTCAAGTAACACTGTAGTATAAAAGTTTTCATTTGTCTTTTTTTTGTTTTGTTTTGTTTTGTTTTCAAGATGAGGTCTTGCTTTGCTGCCAGATGGCCTCCAACTCTTGGGCTCAGCCTTCTGAGTAACTGAGATTACAGGCACACATTACCATGCCTGGCTCTGCATATGTTTTTGTTTGTTTATTTGTTTGTTTGTTTTTTAAGACAGGGTCTCACTGTGTAACTCAGGCTGGCCTTGAACTCGTGGTGATCCTCTTGCCTCAGCCTCTCAAGTGCTGGATTACAGGTGTTCACCACCATGCCCAGCTTGGATAATTTTTTATAGCTGTGTTTCTGAGTAATTTTATTAGTATTTTCCATAGACTAATAAATCCGAGAAATTACTTACCTTCAGTTTTTAAATTAGAAAATGAATATAAAATTTCACATTCTGAGTTATTAATTGCTTCTGGAGAAGTAACTTATATGTTTTAGATACCATTTTCATATTTGTATCCAGGTACATATTTGTATCCACTTATGAATATAGAAATTAATGGATTTTATGGTTTGATTATTTCCTCTAAGCTTAATGTAACAGTGATTATTTGGAAGCGAGCTTGCAGCTACTTGTACACATTTCTGGTACTGACAGGTGAAAAACAGATTTTTAGCATTCATGCTTTTCATTGCTTTTCCCATCTCTGTGAGTACTGTATCAATTTTGGATCTCTGTTACCCCAGCAACAAGCTCTGACATCACAAATGATAGCTTTTTGGGTGGAGAGCCAATGGTTGCTTCTTACTCTTTGTTAAGAAACAAAGATCTTGTTTTCACATAAATGAGTCTAATTACACAGCTTGCTATTGAAAAGTCTGCAGTTAAGGTTACATGTAGAATCCTGTGCAGTTTTTGTTTCAGTTTCTCACTTATGCACTTATGAATATAGAAATTAAGCATTCATTTGAATGGAAAGAGACGCTGTTGCTGAACTAGGTGAGGGAGAACTAAGCATACCGAGGTTGTAGAGTATTTTTCAAATGGATAATCTAAGAAGATGGTCATCAGATCTAGGCTGAGGACTCCCGGAAAGACTCCCACCGCCAAGAATTAAGGGACAGGTGGAGACTAACATCGTAAGTGACCTTAGTCCCTTTTTCATGTGTGGAGAGATGCTGTCTCTGTGTGCATGTGTGGAGGAAGCCAGATGGTAATGAGCATCATTTAAAGCACTTTTGCATATGTCATTTTCTTGCCTTGTGCCATAGCTTATTTTTGTTTGTTTGGTTTTTAATCTCAGCAAAAGTATTTCTCATATAAATCCTTAGGCAGAGGATGCCAGACCAAGTGTGCAGTCATACTATTCTGAGAGTAAGAGCTCAGAATTAACAAACCAACAAATAAAATCTGAGCAAGAGGATTCTCTAGTTAGACCTATCTCTCACCTTCCTGTCTCTGTGCCAGTGCTTTGTTGTGTTGCATGCCTCACCATTCTCCTTCTGTTCGTGTCTTTTTTTCAATTTCAGGACTCCTTACAAATCCCAGGCTGAGTCGACATCAGAGAGAACAGCAGACAGTGTCTCCTCTAGTACCCCGCTTTGCGTGATCACCAATCGTCCTCCACCTAGCACTGCCGATGGGGTCACAGCTACCACCGTGTCCTCCTCTACTGCAGCAGACACCTCTGTGGGAGCTGGGGAGAAGAGGAGGTATGTCAGCCTCACTGTGTTTGTGGGCTTTGCTTTGAGGTAGGAGGTAACGGAGTAGGCAAGAAGCCTTTTCCTGATACTGAATAAAGTATGGAAATAGATCTCAATTTTACTTTGGGTTCTGGCTTTTGCCCCTGGAGGTTGTTGGTGTGGTTCTTAATGATTTCTGATTATTTAACATAAGTATTTATTCTACTATGGGTATGGTTATACCTTTTTTTTCTTTGTCTTGTGAGACAGTTTTCAGGCATTATTTTTGCATTTCGTGATAAGGAACCTGCAGCACAGAGAAAAATCTTTTGTTCTGGGTAGTCCATGATGACTTCTCTAGAAGCACAGTAGTGGATAACAAACAGTTCAAAGAAATGAGGCTAGCATATAGAGTTTTAATTAATTTGTGAAGGATACCAGAAAAAGAAATTAACATATGATGATATGGCAGAGGTTTAGTACCTGGCTATTGCGCGATTTCTTTAGAGAGAAATTGTAAGAGAGCAGTTATAGATTAACATAGGAGAGATTTAAGGAAGAATCTAAGAACTTTCAATTGTAAGGATTAAAAGACATTGACATATGTGACCAAAGGAGAATATGCCATTTTTTCCATTTGAAGTATAAAAAATAGAATGCACTCTATTTGGGAGTTTCAGATCGACTTGAAGCCTAAGGCTGTAATTGTTTAAGACTAGAAAAATAGGTGGATTTCAATTTGACTTATTTCGAATATCTGAAAGAATGAGATTTTACACTTATGAGTATATTTTATATATATGAGTTATTACATAAAAGTTAAGTTTTTAAATTAATTTGTTTATTGTGAAGACTGCTCTAAAACATATTTTGAGAAGGAAGGGAAGGGAGATGTTAAGTCAGTTGGAATATTATGTTTCTGTTTCTTTATTTTTCCTCCTCCTTTTCATTTCTTTACAATAAAATTGAATTAAACCAGTTTTCTGGGCTAACCAGTTTTAGAGTCAACAGTTGTTCTCTTAATTTGCCTGTAGTCAAAGAAAGGTTAATGAATCAATTTTGAGTATTGAATGCTATATAGTCACAAGTTCAGTTGTGATATAAATAGTCTTAGTTTCATCTAGAAATTGAACACAAAAGTAATCTTTTCATTATCCTATAAAACTCTCCTTCAAATAAATCTTTCTGAAGTGAGAGAAGTTAAATTCGTCATGAAAATCACAAGCCCTGAAAGAATGAGGAAATCAGGTTTGTTGTCAAACTGCCTTATTAAGTACCTAGTTACATGAGCTGTTATTTATAGACAGTTAGATGGTTGCTGCCTTCTGGTACTTTTATAACATAAAATTAAAAAGATTGTATCTCCTACAGATTTTGATTTTGTTTTAGAAGTTTTATTCAATCCAAAAATACCTATTGACTACTTGCCATATGCCACATAAGATTACTAAGACACATATTTTCAAGAAGCAGCATTTATAAGAATAAAAAGATTAGACCAAAAATAAACATAGTATATCAAGTACAGGTCATGATAAGTGCATTTTAGGAATGGCAGAAGGTAAGTAGGGAGATACTGGATAAAGAGCTGTTGGATTCGGTCACTTATTATATGCTAGATTTCCTTCTTTTCAAAATATTTATTGAGCACCAGGTACTATAATAGGCCCAAGTGATACATAAGCAAAGCAGAAAAATATGATATGAACACTTGGAAAACATATATGTTAGCAAAAAAGAAAATATTAAAAAGTAATTAAACCTGTAATGTTTACAAGTTGAACATCTCTAATCTGAAAATCCAAAATCCAAAGTACTCCAAATTCCAAAACTTTTGAATGCCAATAAAATACCAGAAATGAGTAAATATGAGACTGTATTTCATGCACAAAATCGTTGAAAATATTGTATACAATTACCTTCAGAGTATGTGTATGATGCGGATATAAAACATAAGTAAATTTCGTGTTTAGACTTGGGTCCCTTCTCCAGGATATCGCATCATGTATGTGAAACACATCTGGTCCCAAGTATTTTGGTAAGCAGTACTTCACCTGTACCCTACAGAGGTAGTGGGAGCTGTTAGGGTGGTGTATTACAGAATATCTGCTTGTAAAAGACGTCCCTTTTCCTGAGGGAGACAAAGAAAGCTCTCAAAAGGTTGTGTGATGATCAAACCAGATCAAATCAGGATCTGTAGGATAAGTAATAGGAAGAGAAGGGGAAGAGATTTCCAAGCGGAATTATGGCAGTTGACAAGACACTAAGGTGTGAAGGTGCTTGATCTTTGGAGAAAATGAAAGAACGCATTGTGACTAAATGCAGAGAGTTGGGGAAAGAGTATACCAAAATGAGGCCTGAGGAGTAGGCAAAAGCTATATAATGAAAGGTCTTACAACCAATGATAAGGATTTGGGATTATACACTAAGCCATTGTGAGGCAGAAGAATTTTTCTAACAGCTCTGTAGAGATATAATTCACACACCAAGAAATTCACTCATTTAAACTGACACTTATTGATTTTTAGTATATTCATAGATATATGCAACTATTACCACAGATAATTTTAGAACATTTTTATCACCTCAGAGAGAAATCCCGTACCCAGTAGTTGTTGTCCACTATGTCCTTTTTCCCAGGAGATGTAAGCAAACACTGATCTGCTTTTCTGTTTTTATAGATTCACCTATTTTAGACATTTCATATAAATGGAACTAATGTATGTCTTTTGTGATTGGCTTCTTTCACTTAGTGTAAGGCTTTCAAGGTTTATTCATGTGAGGCATGTATCAGGACTATTCCTTTTCATGGCCCAAAACGGTTCCATTTTGTTTGCCCATTCATAACTTAATAGACATTTGGGTGTTTCCATCTTTTGGCTATATGAATAATGTTACTATAAACACTTGTATACAAGTTTATATGTGGATATACATTTTCATTTCTCTTGGGCATATAGCTAGGAGTAGAATTTCTGGGTCATATGCCACTAGGAGATTTTTAGCAAAAAGTAACAAGAATTTCTTAAAAGGCTCGTCTTTTAAGTTATGGCTGCAGTATTCCATGTGAATTGGATTGGGGAAGAATGGATAAGAATGGATGTGAGATGACCAGTAAGGAGGAGATCATTACAGAAGAAAAGTACATGAGAGAGAACAGTGACTTGCACTGGACTAATGATAGAAAAGACAGAGAAGAGTGAATGGACTCAGAATGTATTTTAGATGATGGTTCCAGCAACATAGTAGATGGAACTTACAAGGATTCCTTCTGTTACAAACACTGAAAGATATAGTTGAGTTCAGAAGAGTGAAAGGGAACTCTTAGGTGATGAAGATGATGATTCAAAAGCTAGAGAGGTCTGAGTGTACCAGGATTGTTTTCATACCTATATATAGATATAAGAGTCTAGAAACTCAGATTTTAATGTCATGTGTGGGTATACAAAGCAAGGCTTTGGACCCGCTAGGGTGAGACCTGTAACAAAGAACCTATGTCAAACTAGAATTCTCCAAGTGCTATCTGAAGTGCTTCTAGACTCCAAGAAGTGGCAGGGAAGAGGGGCTATACAAAAGATCCAGGCAGGGGCAGAAAAGCCATCTGGGAGAAATTTTCACTACTCTTATAGTATGGAAATTCCAAGCCAAGAATTTAACATAGAATTGGGCCTGGGGTTGGGGATGTAGTTTAGTAATAGAGAGCTTGCCTAACATGTGCTAGGCCCTCGGTTTGATCCCTAGCACTGCCAGAAAAGAAAAAGGACGAGAAGGAGGGGGCGGGGCAGAAAAAGAGAGTGAGGGAGCCAGGTCTACATTTTTGAAACCCTGGGGTCCTGGCACAAGCAAATTCAAAACTACCTTAATAACTACATCTGCAATGCAAGGTACAAGAGATTTCTGTAAAATAGTTCCTACCAGAATTTAACTCACACAAAACATGAACACTGGAGGAAGTGAATCACCTTGAGGGAGGATCAATATGTATAGCTAGGTGTAGTGGTGCACACCTAGAATCCTAGGTAATCAGAAGACTAAGGCAAGAGGATTGCAAATTCGAGGCTAGCCTGGGCAACCTATCTTTAAAAAAAAAAAGAAAGAAAAGTTTAGGGATATAGCTCAGTGTAAAGCCCTGGGTTCAATCCCCAGTGCTATAAAAAAACAAAACAACAAAAACAAGCAATAAACCTTAAAAACCAGATTATGCCAGGCATGGTGGTGCACACCTGTGATCCCAGAACTTAGGAGGCTGAGGCAGGAGGATCGCCACAAGTTTGAGGCCAGCCTGAACTGCAGAGCGAGAATCTGCCTGAAAAAAACAAACAAAAAACCCCAGATCTGTGTTCTAATCTAAGATACTCATAGATACAGACCAATATGTAATCAAATTTTTAAATACAGAGCTGCAGCCTCAAACTATTATTTGAATAGGTAATAATAATTAGAAGTTACAGCTGCACTAAAAATAAACACACCTATAAGAGTGACTGGGTATTTGAGTGGTTTTTGTTGTTTTTGGTTTTGGTTTTTTTTTTTTTTTTGAGGCCAGGTCAAGGGTAGTTTTTTAAAAATCTAAGCCTTTGCAAAATAGTATTGTATCTGAATAAAGTCCAGTTTAACTTCTACCTTTTATTCAAAGAGTATTATATGCCAGTCCCCAAAGTATTAAGATTACAAGGTCAAAGGAAACCACTCTCTCACCCTTGAGGATCTTAAATCTGTCTATTGTGGGAAGACAAATGAGCAAATCAAGTATTACAGTACAATTGGTAGGTGCTCCGATAAGATATGTATATGTTTAGATTGCTATGGGAGTGCAGACGAGGGGACTCTGACTTAGATGGTGATGGTAAAGGCCTATATGAGAAGGGGATGGGTGTCGAATTTCAAGAGGCAACTAGATATTAATATGTAGTAATAGGATGATATTTTAGAGTTAACACAGAAATTCAAGAAGCAAGTTCAGTATAGTATGCCTGAAGCTGTGAGAATGTAAGGCCTGTTCAGATTTCCTGAAATTAAAAAAAAATAGATTGCTATAAAAAATGGATTTTATAAAATAGATTTAGATGAAGAAAAAAAGCTTTTGTGGCCAAATGAAATTGGGAAGTAGTGAGTTAAACAAAGTTAAACAGAATCACCCAGAAGCCTTCTCAGGGTCATTCCTCCTCTGGAAGGTGGGAGTGGAGAGTGGGACTTGTAGCTGGACAGAATTTGCAGCACATTCTGAATTTCTGTGCCTACAGAATAGGTTTTCCCCCCGTAGACACCCAGGACTGATATTCCCTTGGATATACTTTGGAAATTGTGCTGCTAAAGAAGTAGGCAGGTACCAAATCATGTAGCTTTTTGTCTGTGCTGTGCTTAAAAACTTGATCATCTTATTCTCAAAGCTGTGGACTACCATGGAGGGATTTGCAGCAGGGAATGACTTCATCATATAAAACATATCATTTAAGCTTTTACAGAATTAAAGGCACTTAGTTTCTTCCCCTTAGACAAGCACAAGCTGAAAGGAAAAAAAAAATCAGATGTTTTGGAAACAGCTAAATTTTCTTCTGAAAGTGCATGCTGGATGCTAATTCTTCTCTTTTGAAGCTGCAGCTTTCTCTGTAATCAGCTCATTGTGGAAGCTGTTTGACTCCTGCCGGGAAACCATGATGGAGGCCTGAAGCCTGTGTTCACGGATCCAATTTGAAACAATTAGTGAGCTTTGGGATAAACAGAGATTTGAAACTGACCACAGTAAGATCCAACCAGTGGAAAGTCATTGCTCAGAAATAATCTCCATTTGCTGTTGTAATTAGGGCTATTAATAGGGCTGGGGAGTGGGTCTTACCATCAGATTTCACAGCTGGCTCTTTTTCAGAGAAGGTTTTACTCTCAGAGGAGACAAGCGAGTGTGTGCATAGCATTTGGCCAGTGATCAGTCTCAGCATTACACGCTCTGGTAATAGGTCTTTACTAAGTTAAGTATAAGTATATTGTTAAAGGAACAAAGCTAGATTTAAAAGGATACATTATGAGGCCAGATAGTAATAAACATGGAAATGTTAACACTGGGCTTTTCTGGATAACATTTTATTTTTCTCTATTTTCCAGAGTTCCAGAGTGATAAATTATTACCATTATAATGGAGTGGATGGGACAAGAAGACTTAGAATAAAATTAACCCTAGAGACCATAGTCTCTTTCATGATATAAGTCTAGAGATAGCCATGATCATTGAAGAGTGAATGCAATAGAGATTTAAAGTTTGTGGGATTCTAGATGATTTATAGTTTTGTACTCATAGCTCACAGCAGAACTTTTGAACTTTCAAGAAAGACCAATTTTAGATTTATGAAGTCCCCCACTCCGCACCTGAAAATCTCAAGTGCACTAAGATGTGTTCTCTCCACGTGCTGGGGAGGAGTAGGAGGTAGGCACCTTACTCTACAAGTGGGAATTCTGAAGCCCACAGTGTAGAGTTGTTCACTTACTATCTCATCTTGAGTCAGGGGACAGTGGAGACTATCCCACAGACTTCCTTTTCCTCTTCATTAAACTCACTATTTCTTCTTTTGAATTCATATAGCATCTGTTCAGAATGAAGGTTTTAATTCAGGAACCAGTCTGTCTAAATCTGCATTCCAGAGTGTAATAGTCTACTTTTTGTGGCACTGTAATCACTTCCATCCATACTTTGGGTTTCCTGGGGACTATAGAAACCACCAGTGTCATCTCATTATAAAAGGACTGATTTGACTGACAGACAGCAGGCTAGAAATGGCAAGTGGCAAGCAGTTGGCTGATAACTCTGCAGGGTGCCAGGGCCAAGCAGCAGCTGTCACCATAGTGTAGTGGTTAGGTTTATTTTCCAAAGCTTCAGGTTTTCCTTAGCAACAAAATATAAACAATTCCCTTGGCTAATATTAGATTCTGATAGTGTCTGCCTTTGCTTTGCATGTTCTGTTTCTTCTAAAGCTTTTCCTCCTTCCCTTCAACCCAACCCTGAATTTTATATCATTTTTATGCATGCTCTTTCTTTTCTCTATAGAAATAGCTATAAGTAGTTTTTCTCCACGAGAAACTAAAATTGCTTGTCTTTTCCAAATAGCCTACATTGCATGAAACTCTGCTGTGCTTGTTGGAAGATGGTCAGTACTGTCTGAGTCATTTACACAATACCAGTTGACCTTCTTGAATCCTATGAGGTCTTTGTAAGCTAGGTAGTTAATCCTGCTAATGTGAGGCTGCCAGCAGATTAACTTAGGCATCATTTTGGGGATATTAGAAATTTAAACCTAGTATTAAACTTCGAGTCATGGTTTTGGAGGCATTTAATTGATCCTTCTGTATCAAAGCTATAGTCAGTTGTCAATTCAAAAAGGTACCCTAGAAAAGATTTTACAGACTCCTCCAGTCTCTCTCCATTTTTGTTCTAAAGTGAGTATCTTTTGATAAATTGTGCAGCAATCCTGAATTTACCAAGCTTTTTCTACTTAGATGATTCCTCTCTTCCTAAGATGAATATTGAAGAGGAAGAGAGTGAAATGAATGTGGCAGCAGGCACATTTTCTGCTGGGGGGAAAATACTACCAAATAGCATCCTGTGCTACAGAGAAATTTTTCATGAAAGGACGAGTCAATTGCCTTTGCAAATTTCGTTGTCTTTAGAAATTGCCACAGCCACCCCAATCTTCAGTGACCACCATTCTAATCAGTCAGCAGCCAGCAACATCAAGGCGAGCTCCTTTACTAGCGAAACAATTACAAGTCGTTGAAAGCTCAGATGATTAGCAAGTTGCCATTCTGGAAGCCTCTGGGGTTTTATACAATTAGGCTTATCCTGTGGAATGCCAAACAATCCTGGAATAGAAAGAAAAAGCTGATCCTCTGCTTGTGCCCCAGTTACCAGGTAACAGAATGACAAGACTCCTTTTCCCAGGCTGAAAGATAGCTTACACACAAAATTGCCTTCACTGTCATGTTGCAACTCTGTGTAATTTTCTTCAGAATATGTCTGCTTTGAAATAGTAGTGATGATATATGTGCTACCTGAAGGACAATAATGGTGACAGGATTAATTTAGAGTTCCAGTGCACCTTCTTATTTGCTGTATGATTTGGGGCAAATCAGGAATTGGGTTTCCTTTCTGACCCATTCTTCATATGTAAAAGAGAGCTATGTGAGGATTAGAAATAATTTGTGGATAACCCAGATGTCCTCTGGCTTATCTCATGGGGCTTATTGTGAGGAACCAAAAAACAAACAAGCAAAATGCAAGCTATGTGATAGTATTTTGCAAATGGTAAAACAGTTTCGACAGAAATATGTCTGTATATGTCATTTATTTTTGTTGTTATCAGTAAAATGCTTCTTTGACCTTACTTAAGATTTATGCCTATCTTCTCCAGAGCAAATATATTTGGAAATAAAATCTTCCTCAAAGTGCTAAATACTGCTACCATTTTAGATTCAGGTTGTTTTAATTATTGTTAAAACCTTCCCTGATGGCTGGGGATTTAGCTCAGTGGTTAGAGTGCTTGCCTTGCAAGCACAAGGCCCTGAGTTCGATCCCCAGCACCAAAAAAACCAAAAAACAAACAAACAAACAAAAAAACCCTCCCTGCTACAGGAATCCTATATCTCAAAGTGTGAGAATGTGTTCTTAATTTAAGCCCAGCCTAACTCCCATCTCATGTATTACAGGCATACCCCAAGAATCTATGAGTTTGGTTCATAATGCTACAGTAAAGTGAATATTGCAATAAAGTATATCTTGACAATAAAACAATTTTTTATTTCTTAGAACATATGTTTATACTGTATTATAGTCTGTTAAGTTTGCAATAGGGTTATGTTTAAAGAAACAATGTACATATCTAAATAAAGAAATGCTTTATTGCTAAAAAAATACTCCTGCTCATCTGAGCCTCCAGAGGTGGTGATCTAATTGCTGATGGAGGATCTGGCCTTGATGCTGGTGGCTACCAATTGATCAGGGTGGTGGTCGCTCAAGGTTGGGGTAGCTGTGGCAATTTCTTAAAATAAAACAATGAAATTTGCCACATCAATTGACTCTTCCTTTCACAAAAGGTGTCTTTGTCACATGAGATGCCATTTGCTAGCATTTTACCCACAGTACAGTATCTTCAAAACTGGAGAAAATTCTTTCAAACCCTGCCGCTGCTTTATCAACTAAGTTTATGTAAAATTCTGAACATTTATTGTCATTTCAGCAATGATCATCGTCACCAGAAGTAGATTCCATTTGAGGAAACCACATTCTTTGGTCATTCAAAAAAGCAACCCCTTGTCCATTAAAGTTTTCTTGTGAGGTTGCAGGAGTTCAGCCATATCTTCAGGCTCTACTTCTAATTCTGGTTCTCTTCCCATTCCTACCAGATGTATACTTACTTCCTACACAGAAAACCTGAACCCTGTCATCTGTGAGGACTGGAATCAACTTCTTCCAAAGCCCTGTTAATGTTGGTATTTCAGCCTCCTGCTGTGAATCCCCAATGTTCTTAGTGGTAGATAGAATGATGAATCCTTTCCAGAAGCTTTTCAATTTCCTTTGCCACAGACTATCAAAGGACTCACTATCGATGGCAGCTATATCCTTGCGAAACGTATTTCTTAAATAATAAGACTTGACAGTCAACCTTACTCCTTGGTCCATGGGTTATAGAATGGATGTGTTAGCGGGCATGAAAACAACACTGATCTCCCTGTATATCTCCATCAGAGTGCTTGGGTGACTTAAGTGCATAGTCAGTGAGCAGTAATATTTTGAAAGGAATCTTTTCTCTGAGCAGTAGGTCTCAACAGTGGGTGTTAAATGTTTAGTAAACCGCATTGTAAACAGATGTGATATCAACTACGCCTTGTCGTTCCATTTAGGGGACATAGGCAGAGCAGATTCAGTATAATTCTTAAGGTCCCTAGAATTTTCAGAAAGGTAAAGGAACACGGGATTCAACTTTTTTTTTCTTTCCCTCCTGAAGGAGATGTCCAGGCAGAGGGCTTCAACTTCAAGTTACCATGTATATTTGCCCTCAACAAGAGGGTCCAGCCTATCCTTTAAAGCTTTGAAGCCAGAGATTGACTTCTCCTTTCTAGCTATGAAAGTCCTGGATGGCATCTTCCTCCAATATAAGGCTGTTGCATCTGCACTGAAAATTGCTATTTAGAGCAGTCACCTTCATCAGTGGTTGTAGCTAGAGCTCTGGATGTCTTACTGCAGTTTCTCCATGAGTGCTTCCCACTTTACCTGCACTTTTAGGTGATGGAGATGGCATCTTTCCTTAAACTTCATGAAGCAACCTTTGCTAGCTTCAGATTTTTTATTTTTTAATTAGTGCCTGTAACTTTATAAAATACCAGGTTTGGATGTGGTATTTTTATACATATTTTGATCATAACCATCTAGCTTCAGTCTTTTCTTCTGCAACTTTCTCACCTATCCCAACTTTCATAGAGTTGAAAAGAATTAAGGCTTTATCCTAGATTAGGCTTTGGTTTAAGGGAATGTTGTGACTGATTTGAAGTTCCGTCCAGATCACTGCAACTTTCTCCCTATCAGGTATAATGCTGCTTCACTTTCTCATCATTCTTGTGTTCACTGCAGTAGCACTTTTACTTTCCTTCAGGAACTTTTGCTTTGCAGTCACAGTTTGGCTATTTGGTTAACTTTCAGCCTAACTCAGCTTTCACTGTGCCTTCCTCCCTAAGCTTGCTTATTTCTAGTTTTTGATTTAGTGAGGGATATGTGATGCTTCCTTTCACTTGAACACTTAGAGGCTGTTTTGTGGTTATTAATGGTCTCGTTTCCATATTATTATATCTCAGGGATTAGAGAAGCCAAAGGAGAAGGAGAGAGAGATGGGAATGGCCAGTGAGTGGCACAGCCAGTGTACAGTTATCAGTTAAGTTCACTGTCTTATATGGGCACAGTTCATGGTGTTCCAGAACAACCACCATAGTAACATGAAATAATACTGGTCAATATGCTACAATAGTACCATCTACTAGTACTACAACAGATACAATAATAATGAAAAAGTTTGAAATAGTAAAGGAATTACCAAAACATGACAGCTTTCCTGTCATTGGGATGCAATACCCAATACCTACCACTTAAAGGAGAAGAAGTTTCAGAAGATTCAGTCCGTGATATGCTGGCTCCAAGGCAGAAACGGCATGGCAGAAGGGGCACGGTGGAGCAAAGCTGCTTAGTTCATGGTGGCCACAAAGCAAAGCAGGAGAACAGCACCAGAGAGGAAAGGACCAGGAACCGCATCTATAATACCCAAGGTCACGCCTCTATGACCTACCCAGATACCCAGAAGTGTGCTTTAGTCATTCCGTAGGCAGCTCCCAAGCCAATCAAGTTGACTGAGTTCAACTAATCACCAAACACAGTGACATGAAATTAGTACATACTGTTGGGAAAGTGGCACCAATAGATTTAGTCCAAGCAGAGTTGCTGTAGATCTTCAATTTGTAAAATATGTATTATCTGCAAAGCACAATAAAGTGCAATGAAATGACATTTGCTCATACTTACAACATTATACACGCTGTGATGTGCTTTCTGGAGCCCTAAGGGAAAACTTCCATCATGGTAACATAGTAAGTGACAGCCATGTGCAGGTACCTTCCGATGCCTTTTCTTCCCTCACCAGCAAGTATCTAGGAATCCAAGCACTGGGACACTGACTTGAGGCAGCAACCGGGGAGCTAAGCATGATGATAAAGATAGCAGCTGGCTCTTACAGGGCTTTCCTACCCAGTCCTGTGTGCTTGGTGTTAAAAACACTAATCCCTCCAGCAGGTTCCCTTCTTGCTTAAGTTGGGTCAGTTTCTGTTTTGTAACCTCGTACAATCTGTACTACGTAATATTCAATATTGTTGATACTAGGGTGGACCTTTTTTACATTCTAACATCTCTACAAGCAGGATTTGCCTTATTGTCATTCCTGCAAATGTGTCGATTTGATCATAGGTGTTCATATTATTACTTCCCTTGAGTTATATGGGTTGTTGGTCCTAAATGCTTCAGATAACTTTATCTAAAAGGTATCTTTTAATAATTGTTAAACAGCTGAGTGTGGTGGTACCCAGCTCTAATCTCAGCACTGAAGAGGCCGAGGCAGGAGGATCACCACAAGTTTGAGGCCAGCTTGAACTACACAGCAAGACCCCTGTCTCAAAAACTACTAAAAAATAAGGTTATGAGAAAGTATGAGATAGCCTTATTGACCCTGCTTTTTCTTTCTTAGTAGTAAATAAATCAGTAGTGCATCTTGCAATTGATGCTGTTTTAAATGTGATATAGTGTAATACTATTTGCTCAGTGAGGGTAAAGTAGATATAAAAAAACATGAAGTGGAAAATGAATGTATTTAGGATTTCTTTTTGTTTTTGTTGTTTTTAGTTGTTGTTTGAGACAAGGTCTCACCATGTGGTCCAGGCTGGCCTTGAACTCACTATGTAGCTCAGGCTGACCTTGAACTTGCAGTAATACTCCTACCTCAGCCTCCTAAATGTTGGGATTACAGGCATGTGTCACCACTCCAGCTAGGATTTCTTTTGAGCATGATGAAAATATTTAAAATTGATTATAGTATCGACTGTATAACTGAATATACTAAAAAAAAACCTGCATGGGACACTTAATGGTATATGAATTTTATTTTATTTTTTAAACGAATTATATTTTAATAAAGGTGTTTTAAAGTAACATCAGTATCGTTTAGCTCCAGTAAACAGTTCTGAGAAGTGAGACCTGGTGTCTACTAAGAGTTAATACAGTGAGGTATAGGCCTTGCCTTAAAAATATCTATTATCTTTTGTGATTTCTGTTGTTAAACATTGTTATGCTCTTGCGTTTACCTTTGGCACACCACACAATGGTTCAGTAATGGGAGCTTAAAAAGTTTCCCCTTTCTCAGGACACATCCATTAGGAAGAAACGACAAGAATCCGTTCCCTCACACAGCAGAACCTCTGCTGGTTCTACCCCAGTCTCCACTTCAGCGTAAGGAGCAGTCACCTAACACCTACTAGTCAAAGCCCTTATCAGCCATGTTTTTACAGTTAATCTCCTTCTGATAAAGTGGCTCTTTTTTCAGAGTAGTGTATTAGTAACATGTAGGAGGGATCAAGGTTTTCTGTCCTCACCCTCCCCCTTTCCTATCTACCAGTTCATTTTCCCGTGTTAGAAAAAGAAGTTTGCTTTTAAAAGTCTCGTAAAAAGTGTTCCGGTGTTTACTGGGGAATGACAGCCAGAGGAGTGGCCACCTGTTTGTTGATATGGGGGCTTCTGGGAAAGCAGCTACACAGGTGCGTGGCGAGGTGTGGCTGAAGTAGCTTGACCTCACCTGGAATAACTTGATCTGCAGTTGAGCTCTTTTCTATTCCTGGTTTAATGGGAGTCAGAGGCATGGGAAGTTCGCCCGGGTTTCCGGGGAGTAGAAACAACCCTGCGCCATAGTTTAGTGGTGCTTTTAGTGTTTAAAAGCCAACTCCATATGCAGAGTTGAGACGTTGGCAAGTGCTGGAATGGCAGAGCCAGCAGGTAAAATGTCTTTGTGTGACAGCTTTGGTATTGTAGATCCGTGTTTCTACTTTCTGTTCTCTCCGCCTTTTCCTGATAGTTCATGGGAAGCTGGCTTGGCTGTTTACATTGTTTTGGTGGTGCGGCTGGGGGCGGGAGAGAAGGCAGGTAGTAAGAAAGATGCCATGTTCAGAATAACCACCAGGAAGCTTCTCTCGTGTTTCTGCATATTCCTAATAGATTTAAACATGCATTGGTCTGAGTACACAAGAGGTTGGGGTAGCAGAGGACAATTAAATATAAAAGAAATAGAAAATTTCTCTTTTTAAGAGGAAATTCGTGTTGATACTGTTCATCTTAAATTGTATAATGATAATACACACGTGTTGGTTGTATTGTTGTCTTAAGTATTGCATGATATGTAATTTAAATGAAAAAATATCAGATGTTTTGGGCAATTGCTGAGAGAACCTGGATTATACAGGTGAAGGGCAGATTGCAAATTGAGCTGACCTTTGACAGAAAATTATAAAATATACTGTGAAGAAGCTAGTGGATAAGGTATGTATAAAAGCTGTTGGTTTACTACAAGCTGTTACAATCATATTGAATCTTAAAGTGAATGTTTTTTCTACATATATAAGATGACAAGTTTCCTGATTGGTCTTATAGGCTCAGAGTACCCGTTTCTGGGCAAAATTCAAAATCACACTGAGCAAGACAGTCTAGAAAATCATGCAGATAAGTCATTTGTCTTGTGGAGAGATGACTACTCAGACTCTTTGTTTTTGTTTATTAATATTTTGAGAGGGGATCTTTTTTTTCTGAAATGATCTTTTCTCAACTTCTCTGGTTAACAACATTTATACTGTAAGAACTCTCACAGATTAAACCCTGCTCCGCTAGCTCCAAGCTAAACTGGAATTCTCTCCTCAGTGTTATTTTATAGCACTGGTTTAACTAAATTAAATGGTACCTGTTGCTCATCACCACTACACCGTGAACCTGTGAGGCTGCTTTTTTATTTGTTTTTCTTCACCCAAGGATATAGATGATAGGTACATATGTGAGTAAAATTGCTTCTTAAATGAAAACACGCGCTGTGTAGCCATACCCTACTTCCATAAGATGGCAGCAGAGGAATGTCAGTTGATCTACTTGGGTATATCGCTCCCAAAAGCCTATTTTTGTGTTTGGATTGGATTTCAGATGAGCACATCTCCCCCACTCCATTTTAAGTGTTTTAATGTGGGAAGTGCAGATATTTTCTGGCATATGGAGTCCCTTTGTGGACCTCCCCTCTGGTGCTTCTTCACAATAGAACAGCAAGCACAGGGTAAAAAGCTCCCTGGGTTGCAGGCAGAATTCCTTCAGCAATGCACACAACTTTACCTTCTCAGGGAAGTTAAGTAACTTTTATAGTCTGAGTTTATTTTTTTTGGTTTTTTTTTAGATTTTTATTAAAATTTATCCAAAATTACACAGACTTACAGGCAATTACACAAGCTTACAGACCACAATTAATTGTACCTTTTGCTTATGACAGTGAGTGATGTAAACAACCACCTACATACAGCAGTAAGTCACAGCTATATAAAGTTACTATGGTACCCAGTGTACGTGTCACTGATTTAAGTTTGGGTTATTAGGTTCTTATTTTTAAGATATTATTGCTCTGAATTCCCATTCCCCTCACCCTTTGCCCTCTTCTTGTTCCCTTGAACCCTTTGTCTATTAGCTTATATCTAACACTTTGTCTTTTTGTATCTGTTGTTTACCCTTTTCTTTTGTTTGTATTTTACCTTACTAAATGAGGGATACCATGCGGTAGTCCAGCTTGCAAGACTGGTTTATTTCACTCAATATTATATTTTCCAGATCCATCCATTTTTCTACAAATGACTGTGGTTTGTCATTCTTTATAGCTGAATAGTATTCCATTATGTATAGATACCACATTTTGTTCATCCAGCTATCCATTGATGGGTATATGGGTTGCTTTCAGAATTTAGCTATTATAAATTGTGCTGCTGTAAACATTGTTATGCAAGTATCTCTGTAGTATGATGTCTCTAGCTCTTCAGGAAAGATACCTAGTAGGGGAGTGGCTGGGTCATATGGCATTTCTACTTTCAGACTCTTGAGAAATCTCCATACTGATTTCCATAATGGTTGTACTAGTTTACATTCCCAGCAACAGTGTAGGAGGGTTCCCTTTTCACCACAGCCCCACCAGCATTTGTTATTGTTTGACTTCCTAATGATTGCTATTCTTTCTGGGGCAAGGTGGAATCTTAGAGTTGTTTAAATTTGCATTTCTCTAATAGCCATAGATGTTGAACCTTTTTTCGTATGTTTATTGGCCATTTGTATTTCTTCCACTGTGAAGTATCTGTTCATTTCTCTGGCCCATTTCTTGAGTGGGTCATCGATTTTAGGTAGGTTAAATTTTTTGAGTTCTTTGTATAGTCTAGATATTCATCTTCTGTCTGAGGAGTAGCTAGCAAAGATTTTTTTTCCCATTCTGTGGATTTTCTCTTCACCCTCCTAATTGACTCTCTTGCTGTACCAAAATTCTTCAGTCTAAATTAGTCCCATTTGTTGATTCTTGTTGTTATTTCCTATGCGATTGAGTAGTCTGAGTTTCTTAAATTGCTACTGGTGGAGTTAGGAGAGCTGTAGATGATGTGGGATCCTAAAATCATAGGATTCTAAATCATCAGTGACATCTTACTGTTCATGTGCTTGGTATTGAGCTAAGAACTGTGGTTATAATAAGAGATACGCCAAAGGCTATACCCTCAGGATCAAGGGTGTCATATATACACATAGTAAACCGTGGGTATATAATAAGGAATATATATCCTTGAGTGCAAAATTGTATTGAGGTAGACTATTAGGAGTTCAGAGAAGACAGTGGATGTTGTAGGATGGAGTGGCTAGAATGGGCTTCATGGAGCCAGTAGAAGTAGAATTTGATTGACTTTCAAGTGTATGAAAGGCTTAAATGGGATGAAAGAATTAATGTTTTTGAAAGTTTATTATTTCAAGTATATTACATTATTTGAGTGTATTATTATTATTTTTAATGCATATAGTAAAATTAAGGTTCAGATAAAGAACCTGCCTGCATCACAGAATTAGTGATCAGAAAGCCAGTGTTCAAAACCAAGTCTCTTAGCCTCCAGCGGCCATTTTTGCTCTTCTGTACCTCCAAGCAGATGCATCCAAGGGAGGAGTCAGTCTTACCTGGACTGTTCTTGGCAATATGAGTGTGCACAGTGGTTAGAATCTCTTGATCCGTCTTTGAAGGGGACATAGAACTTCTAGGAAATGAGTATTTGTCTTGAGAGTTACCATTTCAAAAACAAAGCAATCTATAAATTTTCCCTCCTGTCTGAAATCTGAGAGGGAAATAAGGGTTTTTGAGAACCAAATGAAAAGTTATTTTCAGATCACCCAACATGTCCAGTGTTGGCTGAGGATGCTGAGTATAAGAAGTTTCTCTCTGGGTAAGCTCAAGTGTATTGGGTAGTCATATTTCTATGTTAAGTATTTAAAAATTGAAATTAGCTGACAGCAATTACTTGAGTGATTGTTTCTGATTCTGTTTTAAATAATGCTTTTTCTTCCTTTCCCTAGAGTCTCTTAGATAATGCTGGGCAGTATACAGAATTTCCTCTTGGAAATCTTAGTCTTCTAAGCGGGAAAAGAGAAGTAGAATGTGATTCACAATCTTTGTACACCAGTGTTCATTTATCATTGGCATGTAAATAAAATACAGTAATAGCTCAAGGATCCTTCAAGACCTAAATTCCTTATAATGAAACTGACAGTGTTGGGCTGGGGATTTAGCTCAGTGATTAGAGTGCTTGCCTTGCAAGCACAAGGGCCTGAGTTCGATCCCCGGCACCACAAAAAAAAAAAAAAAAAAAAAAAGAAACTGACAATGTTTAAAAGAAATGACATTTAGCACACAAAATTCATAAATAATGGCAAGCAAAACCACAAGCTTAGCTATAATCTACAACAAAAATATACGTGCACAAAGATTTTATCTGTCGTTGACAAGTGCTTGTCTTTCCCATCTTAATAGTGTTTACCTTTGACCCTACACTGCCCATTGGGTTACCATTCCTCACTCTTGCTGTTAGTCTTATTCGAGTCCTCTAATTTTACTTTATCCACTTCCTGGCCTCCTATTCACTCTTTAACTATTAAAATAGAAATTCTGCCCCACCTGCCAATCCAGTGAAATTGCTCTGGCTAAGGGCCTGTGAAGTTCCATAGTCATCTTTTACTTGAGCCCTGAGCAGCACTTTATAATGTTCACTACTGCTTTCTGAAATTTTTATTCAACTGTGACCTCTGTGATATTCTCTGGCTCACTTCTAACTTTTGTGAGTGCTCCTCCTTTTGGTCCTTTTTAGTCATTTTCCTCTGTGACACTTTAAATACTGTTCCACAAGTGACCTTCATTTCTCTTCCTGGGAGTCACCCTGACTGACCCTCTCTGCTCCAGTTGCCTCAGCTACTACTCAGGTCTCTTGTCTCCAGGCCCGACTTTCCTGCTGTGCCTCACTGGAGGACATGGACAGGGCTTAGAACAGTGCCTGGTTTCCTCTAGTAGGCCTTCTACAACAATGACCACTCGTGGCCATGATTTTCCTTTCCCCCTTATTAATTAATTTGTTTAAAGTATTATGACAGGTATGTATTTCTTTAAGGGTTTTCAAGTCCTCTTTAGAAAGAGACCATAAACAAAGTAAATGAAACCACTCTCCCTGTGACCTTTAAAAGGCAAGAAAGTCTGTTCTCATGTTTTTTTATTTTTTTGTTTTTTGAGACAGGGTCTCACTATGTAGTTCAGACTGGTCTTGAACTTACTATGTAGCCCAGGCTGACCTCAAACTCACAGTGGTCCTTTTGCCTCGCCTCCCAAGTGTTAGGATCACAGGCAGGACCCCACTAAACCCAGCTCATGTGTTTTTTTTTTTTTTTAACTTTGTTAATGATCTTTCACTCAATTGAGAAATGTGGAAATCAAACTAGAAACCTTTTCCTTCTCTACTGTTCACAATTAGTCTGTACTACGTCCTGTCATTTTTAAGAATTCCTCAGTTCCCTCCTCCCTCCATCTCCATTAAGACCATTAAGATGGTCTTAATATGACCATCTTCCCTATAAAATGCTGCATGAGAGCAGGCCGTCTTCATTTTTATATGCAGTGTCTGGGACAGGTCAAACAGTAAGACAGGAAAATGGTTGCATAGAATGAATAAAATGAGTGAGTGATCCCACTATTGACTTAAACCTAAAACATGACAAATGAATGAATAGGAAATTGGGACTGACCCTAAGACAAAACCAAAAACTTAGATTCTGAGTTTCATTCATAATTCTAATTCAGTTCAGTAATTGTTTTAGAGTACCTAATCTAGGATAGGCACAGTGCCCAATAGTGATGTGACAATAGAATCCCCACATTCTAGAACTTTGGAATGGTTGTGCGCATTGGGCACAAGGAATGTCATTTCTCTGGATCTCAAGCCCCCCTTTTTGTGTTATAATCTATAATTTAGTGGCTAACACTTAATTGACTAAGACAATTGTTGGATTACATACTACTTTTTAGTGCAAATGAAAAAGTCAATGTGTTTATTCAGTAATGAATTTTAAAGTTTTTTCTATAATTAAACAATTCCCTTTGGCCTGGGAAGTGGTGACTACAAAGCAATATGAGAGGATTTTGGGGGGTGGTAGAATTCTTCCACATTTTGACTATAATAGTATAATTCATGAGACTGTTGGTATTTGTCAGAACCCTTATTTCTGTATAATAAAAAGCACAAATTTTACTGTATGTAAATAATACCTCAGGAAATGACTTTTTAAAAAGTGCTGCTGGATCTTTTTACTTTTAAAAATTAACACATAAAAATTGTACATATATGTGGGGCATAGGGTGGTACTTCCATACACATATACAATGTGTAACAATCAGATCAGGGTAACTGATGCATCTTTCTCCTCTGACACACAGCATTTCTTTGTGTTGGGAATATTCAACATCCTTTCTACTGGCTATTCTATAGTATTCAGTTAGTGGTTTTGAACCACTGTTATCCAATTTTAGTGTATGTGCTGCCAAAGCGAACCCCATCATTATCCTATTGTTTTGTAGAAGTTATTCCTCCCGTCCAACTGCAACCCTGTACGAGTCAGTAATCCTCTTCTCCCCAGCCCTGCTTTAATTAAAGAAGTTTATTTGATCCATCTCAATGTGGGATGATTTAGAAAGTGAGGCTAAAAGCTTATAATAGACCATGCCAAGCTTGGTTTTTCTTTTAAGAATTATTTAACACAGCTGGCCATGGTGGTGCACATTTATAATCCTAGCACTCTGGGAGACTGTGGCAGGAGGATCACAAGTTCAAGCCCAACCTCAACCTGAGCAACTTAGACCCTGTCTCAAAATACAAACTAAAAGCAGACTGGGGGTATAATTTAAAGGAAAGACTCAGTTCAATCCCCAGTACCACAAATAAGCAACCAAACAAATAATGAAACATTATAAACACTTTATCTTTTGACTTGATCAGGTCCCAATATTTTGCCCATTCTTTAAATAAAATACTAAGAATGTACTCCTCCGTGTAACTGTCCTCAATCTCATCCCTTGACTTTCCCTAGAGATAGTCACCATCCTAAGTTTGGTATTTATCACTGTGAAACTATTATTACTGTTATTATATCATTTATGCACAACTATATACTGCTTTTAAATGTTTTTATAATTTATATGCATCATTATAAAACTCGCTACTTTTACTCAGCATTCTATTTGTTCTTGATGCTTTTAGCCCATTCTGTGATTAAACCATAGTTTGTTTTGCTTTTTCCTGTGCCACTGAACATTGAAGTTTTTTTGTTAATACTAACACCTTAATAATATATCAATTATAATGATGCTGTGTGCATTCTTATTCGTATATAAATATATAAGCTTTTCTAAAGGGTATTTCCAAATTTCTGAGTATAGAGGATGAGTGTATATTGCTCTTTTATATTCATTCTCATCAGTAATGTATGAGGAAAAAAAAAGTAACGTGTGAGAGTTGCTAGTACTTTACAACTCTGTTATAGTTAAAATGTTTCTTCTTTTAAATTTTTGCCAATCTAAGGCAATCTAAATCTTCTTGTTTTAATTTTCATTTTCTTGATATTGGTGAAACCATTTATAAGTTTTTCGAATGGCCTTTTTTGGGGGGAGTTGTTTGGATTATTAGTCTTTTCTTTTTTAAATTTGGTTTAAATTTGTTATATATTCCAGATACAAATAGTTACCAGTTATGCAGTATATCTGTAGGACCTATTAGTTTGTTTTGTTTTTTTTTTTTCTTTGTTTTGGTGCTGGGGATTGAACTCGGGTCCTTGTGCTTGCAAGGCAAGCGCTCTAACCACTGCGCTAAATCCCCAGCCCCATTAGTTTGTTTTTTTAATGTCTGTGTAATGTTTTATTATATGGGTGCTCCATAATATATTTAACCATTTTTCCCATTGTTTGAGATTTGGGTTGTTTTCCTTTATACTTTATATATTGACTGTTGTGGGGTGTTTTTTTTTTTCCTCATTTAAGCTAAAAAAATCTAAAGTGGTGTTGAACTTTTCCTGGTCTACTTTGCAGTCAGTGATAAATATTCGGGACAGTTGGCCGGGTCTGTTTGGTATGGCCCATGGGATTGAAATAAAGCAGTGCTTGCTGGCCCTGGTGCATGAATCTGTCATTCTTGGCATCAGTAACACCTGCTCTGACCAATGAACTAATTGTAAATTGACCTACATAAGTAAAACATTGTCACTTGTGAAACTGTCTTTGGCACTTGAGGCTGGCATATTTTTAATGGAACCAATGTTCCAATGGAAAAAGATTGAAGATGATGTAGTACTTATGTTTGTGTAAGGTAGGTCACAGAAATTATCAGACCTGAATTGTCACTAAAGCAAAAGTTTGGTGCTGTGTAACATAGAGACTAGAGCAAGGATCAGCAAACTTTGTTATATATAAAGGGCCAGATAGTAAATGTTTTAGGCCTTGCAGAACATGTGATTTCTTTTGCACCTGCTCAGTTCTGCCAATATAGCATGGCAAGCAGTGGGCACACCACTTTGCCCATTTGTTTATGTATTACCTACGACAGCTTTGTTTATGTATTACCTAGGACATTCCAACGTCTGTAAAGCCTAAAAGATTTATTATCTGGTTTACAGAAGAAAGTGTGCTGACCCCAAGCCCTGAAAACAGCACTCTTGACATTTCAAGCCTAGATAATTCTCCCTACCCCCAGGGAGGGGGACAAAATTCTCTCTTCCTGAGCAGTTCTGGTCTAGAGGATGCAGGAAATACTTAGTTTGGCTGAGAGAAATTTCCCCTTCCTTTCTTCTTTTTTTCTCTTTCCTCTTCTATTTTTAAATGATTTTAATTACTGGAGTTATAACTTTGATTCCTTGCTTAAACTCCAGCTTTGATCTCAATGTGGAATTGGAAAAGCCAAAAGGACACACTAACATTTGAATGCAATTATCCTAAACTATGAAATCAGATCATATATTATTATATGAAATACACTAGATCTAGAAATCTTCCTGATTTGTAGCAAGCATATCAAATTGAGTAATATTTAGAGCATTCCTCTATCTAGGTTTAACCCATTTATAGCAGATCTGAAGATTGTCCCTGCATTGCATGTTTCTTTTTTATCTGTTTCTTCTCCACTGTTGGTATTTGCCAGCTGGCTAGGCCTGAGCCTCCAGTGAGCCGGTATTTACAGCTCACTTGGGCAGATGAAGCAACTAGGGTAGCCCAAGGGCAGATGAAATAGTATCCAGAATGAGAATGCTGCAGCTCTTCTACTCTGTCTTTTTTCCTCTCCCTCCCCTTTCTATCAAATGAGAAGTAGTATTGATTGGTTTGGTACAGTGTATAAAATATGCATCTAATGGAATGGTATTTTGGGAACTATTAACAGCATTGGCTCTGCTAAGCCCTAAGATTTTTCCTTCCTCCTTTTTTCTCCTCCCCTTCGTTCTCCTCCTCCTTCCTAGTGGCAGCTTCTTAGCACATTACAAGCTTTGCCTCTGGCTTGCTGGATAGCAGTGGCAGTGCAAGGCTTTTCTAGTTTCCAAGGGAGACAGGGTGCTGAGACTGCAGTCTTTCCCAGCAGCCACTTACCTTTCTTGCTATTCGTCTCCACACATCTCTTGACCTTCGTTCTGCTATGCAAGCCTGCGCAAGGAGGTACAGTCTGTTTTCTTGGAGCACTCTGTGTCAAAGGGGGCAGAGGGAAAGTAGGGTTGTAGGGGGTAAGGCTTATGGAGACAGCAGAATATAAATATTACAATTAACAAAAAAGTAGCTCTGAAGTGTGCTACAGCTGCAAGCTTGTTCCTGTTTGCTATGTCTATAAATACCTTGAAGGTGGGAGCCCCAGCACTACCTCATAAAACTTAAAAGTACCACATATGAAAATGTAAAGTTATAGTAATATTGCCTCTGGGAAACAGAGAATAAAAATGAGAACTTTGAGAAGAAAATTAAATCAATTGCCATTAAACTTGGCTATCTAACAAACTGATCTTCACAACATTCTGTTAGATTTATGTTGTATGAGTTAGATCTGGCTCTCAAGTTTAAAGGAGAGGGAGGACGACACTGTCTCTCATTTGGCTTCTGAGGACCTGTAGAGCTTTGCTGTCAAATATTGTAGTCAGTGGCCATGTTGGCTACTTAAATTTAATTAAAATTAAATATAATTAAAATGCTCAGTAGCCACACATGACTAGTGACCACTGTATTGGACTGTGCAGAAATGTAACATTTGTTGCACCATACAAAGGTCTGCTGAAAGTACTAAAGAAAGTAATTTGTGAAATAAGGCAGTTTAGTGCAGATGTCCCTCAGTATCTGCGGGTTCTGCATATGTGGATTCAGCCAACTAAGGACTGAAAATATTCAGGGAAAAATTGCATTTCTGCTGAACATGTATAGACTTTTTTCTTGTCATTAGTCCCCAAACAATACAGTATAACTACTTGTTTTCTTTTTTTAACTTTTTAAAATTTTTATTTTAATGATGCATTTTACATATACACAATGATAACATTCAGCATAGGGAATTTGTACCTGTACATGATATATCTTGCTGCTGCTTTTTTCCCTTTTTTCCCTCCCTTCCAACTCCTTCTTCCTTTCTTATTTCCAAAGCTTTGTTTCCACTTTTTTCCTTCTTTTTTTTCTTGTCCCTCTGTTCCTTTCCCCTTTCTCCCTCCTCATTCCCCTTCTGATTTGAATAGTTTCTTCTCTTTACTGATATAATACATTTTAGTCCTTATTTATACTTGTAACTACTTATTTTCATAGCATTTATTTTCTATTAGGAATTATAAATAATATGGACATAATTTAAAGTGTATTGGAGGATTTACATAGATTACATACAAATACTGCATCATTTTATATAAGGGACTTGAGCATTCATGGATTTTGGTTAGGGGAAGGGTATCCTGGAACCAGACCCCCTTGAATATGGAGGGAAAATTTTATTGGCCAGACCAATAAGAGCAAGAAGACTTTAAGGCCATTTGTCCAAAATCAGTATAATGTGGATATACTGTGGATTAAAGCTAGAAGGGAGCTTAAAAACTATAGGCTTGCCCTTTTGTTTTATACATGGAGAAACTAAAGTTCCAAGAGATTAAGTGATCCTATTAAGGTCAGACAAGTATTTGAAGTAAAACCTGGGTATCTGTTCTTTGTACTATGTATCATATTGCTAGCATCCCATTCCCAGTTAGAAATAGCAAGTAAAACTTAAACTAAAACCTACCTGATTATACAGTCAACTGCATCCTTCAAAGGAGAATTTAGGGAATGGGGATATAGCTCAGTGGTAGAGCACTTGTGTAGCATGCCTGAAGCCCTGGATTCCTTTTCCAAAACATCATGAGAGAGGGAGTGGGCCTCATGTTACATTATATCTGTTGTTTGTGATGGCCTTTATAGCATGCCAGTGGCAACCTCTGGAAAGGTAAAACCATCCTTTCCCAAGGTAGAGTGTTCATTATGGTAAACTTTTGGGACATGTGGGAAGATGCTAGGAAAAATTTAAATTAAGATGTAATTATTCATTATTCCTGTTATTCCTAGATTTGGAAGAAATGTCTGGCTCCATAAATCTACATAGGTGGAATACTGTGGTGCTGGGTGGAAGAGAAACCATTTTTTTCTTGTGGTGTAATTTAGGAAAAGCTGTACTAGAATCAGGAGAATATGGTTTTAGTCCCTTTAGGTATATGACATTGTGACCTTAGGCATTTCAGTGCATCCTTGGGCCTTGATTAGCTCATTTCTAAAATAGGAATAATTTTATCTTCTCAGAGTCTCAGAATTAGATCAAACGACTTTTTGAAGTCATAGTCTTTAGCAATAGGTTTCTGATTTGGTTAGTTATTCCTCTGTTTCCCCTGCTTCCCTATAGCTAGGTCTACATGCTTCCAGTTTGATAGCAAAGAAATTCTTTTTGGAATCTCTGAAAAACCTCTGCCTGTCTATTCTTAGACATAGGACATAGTCCAAGGACCATCCTGAATGATCATCAATAAAAGAGATGCTATGCAAGACATGTTAATTATGTCTATAAGTATATATCCTAATATAAATAATATATAATAGAAATATAAGAGCCATCAATAAAAGACATATATTCAATTTGGTTCCTTTCCCATTTGAAGTGAACATATCTAAATACCCTTCAGAGCCACTTTGAGGTGTAACTCTTTAAAACTATTTCAAAAACCAATTTCCTGTTGGATTCCAGACCAAAAAAATTTGTCTTCTCATTGTTCTAGGGAAAAAAAGCTCTGATTTCTCCTGGGAAATCTTGTTTATTTCCCTGTCATTTTTCTACTTGAGTAGTTTTATTTTCTTAGATAACCCTATGAATCTTCATAGCAAATATTTTGAAGAGAATTAAGATCTCTTCCAAATGAGTTATCCATTTCTGGTTAAAAAAAATAAAGGGGAACTCTTTTATTAGGCTAGATGGGATAGATCATGTAGCATATCTAGCTTTCCTTCTTTTTCTGAGTTACCACTGGTGAACTTTTATTGAGGTAATTATACAGTTCAGTAGTAGGAGTGAAGGTGATGATGGTGGTGGTGTAGTAGTTGAGTAGTGGTAGTAGCAGCACCCAAGCTGTGATGAATACTTACTGTGTGTCTGGTACTGTTCTAAGTGCTTTACCTGGGTTTGTGTTTAATCTTCATGATAATCCTACTAATATATCTTTATATTACCTGTTACAATTGTCAGTAGCTTCATTGTACAAGAAAATTAGGATTAGAGTGCTTAAATAATTTATCCATAGTCATCTAACAAGTAAGTTGTACCACAAGTGGTGGTACAAACCCACTAGCTAATTTGATTCCTACGACAGGATGTGTACTCTTTCCCAACAACATACTTGTCAGAAGATTTTATTTGTATTCCACTGATTGCATAATCTCAGTTTCATAGTTAATACAAAGAAAAATGTTTCCTGTCCTCTAGGATCAAAGTAGACAGATATGGTAACTAAAAGACTTTGACATCTGAATTCCTTTTGTGCCACTAAACTGGGCATGTTAGCCTAGTCTTACCACTCATTTATTCATTCATTCATTCATTCATTCATTTATTTCTGGTGCTAGAGATTGAAACCAGGGCACCCTAGTTTTATTTGAATGTCAGAAGGCAAAGATGGAAAGCCGTGGCCTTCTTATGCTTCAGAAGTTTTTATTGTTGTTGTATAAGCCTATATATGTCTTCTTTTCATAGCAGTGAAGGATCTTGGAGCACTCAGATTCAGGGACAGCTGCAGTTCCTTCTCTGAAAGAGCCAAGCATGCTGGGTATGGGTTTGGTCTACTCTGGAGATCTGTATTTTTTCCCAAATAGTGAATATTTTAGATTTCATGGGCTATATCTTTATAGGCCAATAAAACTTTATTTACAAAATATAGTGGGCTAATATAGCTGGTTTATATTTTGGAAGTTGAAAGACCTACACTCTAATGAAGACATAGTGTGACCTCAAGGTAATCGTAAGTTGGGTACGTCACTTCTGTGGGCCTTGGGATATCCATTCAGATGAAGGAAGATAAATGAGCATGTTCTTCCTTCCTCAACATTTCCAAGACAAGTACTAGAGTTTCTGGGTTTTGTTTTTATAGAATTTTTTTTTCCTAAATAGTAAAAATCTTATATATTGACACACATTACACAATAATATGTAGGATATTCTAAAAACAAACCATATTCTATACGACTACATATATACATACACATACATAAAAATCTAGACATACATATAGGAAAATAAAAATGGGGTTATCCTTGTGTGGTAGAATTTCAGTTGATTTTTATTTCATATTTTTCCTATTTTTTCCTATTATAAAACACATGTGATTTCATGTATTTAAGATTTCAAGCCAGGTAAAGCCTTCTTGATCCTAAATACCAGACACCAGACTTGTTTTTATGAGCTCTGTTTCTCTCATTCACTATGAAGTAGGATAAGGGAATCTGAAGCTTGCTCTTTAACTGTAGTCTTTTTTTTTTTTTTTTTTTTTTTTTTTTTTTTTTTTTTTTTTTTTTTTTTTTGAGACAGAATCTCACTACATAGTTCAGGCTGGTCTGGAACTTTCTGTGTAGCCCAGGCTGGCCTCAAACTCATGGCAGTCCTCCTGCCTCAGCTTCCTAAGAACTGAGATTACAGGCATGTTGCCACCATGCCTGACCTCCCTGTGGCTTCTATACAGTATGCTAAAAAGAGATAGCCATCAAGAATTAAGTATAATTGTAACACTATATGTGTTTTGAGGTAGAAATGACATGTAAGTAGATTGGCTGGTAACCCAGGCAGAATTTCATGGAAATTTAGTCTTCAGGCTGATCACCTTTTCCAATATCTGGACTATCATTTGCCGAGTTTTGGGGCTTACTCTTTTTAGCTCACTTAGAGGAGAGCAATATATTAAGATAGGACTCAGGCCTACCAAACTCATAGTAGATTCAGGTAGCAGAATTCCAACTTCCTAATCCACACTGAGGGAAAAATATGATTATTAAAAGAGCACTGCCTGGTTGAGGACTTCTCCTTCAGGTTATGCATATTTTATTTTAGACAAACTCTGCAACTCAGAATACCTAGAAAAACTGGAAAAGATAAGGGGGGGGGGAAATCCTTGAAGTATTGGTGAGTTTTTAAGTGAGGATTTGAGGGATCAAGTTCTTGGAGAGAAGTAGATCAATAAAGAGGATGTCCAGTATTTGGCTGTGTGTCTCCCCTCAAGGCATCTGCTGGTTAATGAAGGAGTGGCTGTGAGGTTAAGAAACTGGACAAGACTTTCAGTAGCCTCATGGGGCTGAGGAAACAAAAGTTAGAATTTAGAAGGAGGGCCCCAGTGGGCACCCCAGACTCTCATCTGGGACCACTGCAAGACTAACCTCTGTGGGCTTACCAGAAATAGACCAGCCCTGTAAAAGTAGAGGTATATCTTCTAATCAGCATACTCTTAAAGTGGATTAAGCTAATGTGCCTCAGCGCTATAGTTCTCAAATAGTGGTCCCCAGATCAGCATCATCAGCTGAGAAATAATTAGAAATGCAAATTCTTGGGTTCCCACCCCAAACCTGCTAAAGCAGACCTCTGCGAGTATGGCACCTACCAATTTGTCAGAAGTCTTCTAAGTGATTCTGACACAAGTGAAAGCTAAGAACCGCTCCTTAGCCTACCTGCCTCAGGAAAAGAATGTTCTTTCTGAAGGAAGATTGCATCTTCCAGAGCCACAAATTACCACTTCACTTTTTTCATGAAATACATCTGGTGTTAACTCAAGAATTACCTGACATACCAAGAAAAAAGATTGACTTACTAAAAGATAAAAAAAAATGGACAATAAAAATAGATCCAGATATTATCCAACAAATGGACTTTAAAATAATTATGATTAATATGTTCCAGGAAATATAAGATAAAGGATTTCACCAGAGAACTGCAATCTATTAAAAAGAATCAAGTGAAAAATAACTTTATCAGTAAGTTTGCAGCAGACCCACTAAAGAGAGGATTGGGGAACTGAAAGATTGAGTAGTAGAAAAGATCTAGAATAAAACTCAGCGAGGTGAAAGGAGGGACAGTATGGAACAAGCATAGTGGAATGTGGCCAATAGGTCCTAACATACATGATTGGAATCCCAGATGAAGAGAGGAACGGGATTTTTCATGGAACACCTGGAAAGAAGGTGTTCCGTGACTGACCGCTTTGCAATGGTTGTTTAGAGGTAGGTACTTGACAGGCATTTTCCTGAGAATGAAGAGTGAGCCTTTCAAGTATTTGTTGCCCATTCTAAAATTTAAATTTTCAAGCGAAGTTGGAATTTTATAAAATGTGTACTTGTCACTAAATGATATTGACAGTTTCCCAAGAGAGACTGTCCTAAAATAAAGGCAGTATTAAAGAATGTCTTTTTCATTATGATGTCATGAAATGTGTCAGTATTGGGAAGTTTTGCATAACCAGCTGTGCCAGTATTTAAAAAATGACTAATGAAGATATAATGTTCCAAAATCATAGATGGGTAAGAAGATTCATTCAAAATACAATATAGATCAATGGATATTAACATAACAGAATATGAAAATCTATTAATATATTTTATATTCCACCTTTTAACTAGCTACCACTTGTGTTTTGGTGTAGTTTCAAAGAATATCCACAATTGTGTGAAAAAGCTGCCATGGTACTCCATATCTGTGTGAAGCCAGATAGTCTTCATGTATTTTAACTAACACATGATATTGATTACAGAAGTAGGTATGAGATTCTAGCCATATTTTAAGCCAACATTAAAGGAAAGTTACAAAAATGTAATGCAGTGTCACTGTTCTTACTCAATTTTTAATTTTGGAAAATTTAGTTATTTTTCATAGAAAATGTTATTGATGTACTAGGGAATATTACAAATGTTACTGATATACCATGTACTAGGGATATTATTTTAAATAAATTAATAAAATTTTAACTTGTTAACTTTTAAAAGGTAAATACTATTAGATATATTACCACATAAGCAAAAGCTCTTTGGGGAATAAGAGGTGAAGGGAGGAAGGAGGAAAGGGAGGGGAAGGAGATGAAGAAAGAATAGAAGGAGAAAAAAACAGGAAAATAGAGCTTTTACAAATGTGAAGGAGACCAAAAGTTGGAAGGAGCAGGGAGGGAGGAGAGGGTAGGGAATGAAAAACAAACAAACAAAAAAAAACAAAAAGAAAAAGAATTAAGATGTCCTATGTACATGTATCAATTTCCCACCGTAACTGTAATCATTATGTACTGCAAACATGTACTAATGAAAAAAAGTACAAAAAAGAGACCAAAAATATTGAGAACCACTACTACAGAAATTAGAATATATTAAGGCATTATGAACAATTTAATAATTTAATGCCATTTAATGTGAAAATACAGATGAAATGGAAAATTTCTTTGACAATATTAACAGAAAATATGAATAAGCTTAACTGTATTTAAAAAAAAACTTGAAGCTTTTATTTAAAACTTTCCTACAAAAATAGAAAAAAAAAACAACTTTCCTACAAAGAGCACTCTAAACCAAATGGCTTTTATTGGCAAACTTGTCCTATCATTTAAGCAGGAAATAACCTAAATCTTACAGATTCTGACAGAAAATTAAAAGTACAGAATATTTTTCAAACTTGCATAGTTTTAATTCACAAAGCTGGCCACTATATTATAAGAAGGGAAAATTATAGGCCAATTTCTTTCATAAACATAGATGTAGAAGTCCTAAACTAGGGAAATGGGGAGGGGTGCAGCTATTAAAAAATGATCAAAATACAATTTTTGTGTATACCAGTTTTCTCAAAGCAAATATAATTATTACGTATCACAAACATAAGGCAATTTTTAAAAAAGAAATCTTAAACTAAATAATACTGAATCTACACATAAAGTACATCTCTACATTTAAAAATGATACATCTTGTGCTAGGGGTGTAGCTAAGTGGTAGAGTGGTTGCCAAATATGTGCAGGGCTCTAGGTTAGATCCCCAGCACTACAAAAAATACTGCGTGTGTGTGTGTGTGAAAGAGAGTGTGTGTGTGAGTGTGTGTGAGTGAAGTTGAGCTTGTCCTAGGGATTCAATGTTTTATCATTCAGAACTTGTTCATTGTTTCAAAATAGGATAGAGGATTTTGAATGTTCCTAACACAAAGAAATGATATGTATCTGAGGTGATAGATAATATAGACATATTACTTGGATCTGATTATTGTACATTGTATACATGTATTGAAATGCTGCACTGTACCCATGAACATACACAGTTACTATGTATCTTGAAAAATATACATATATTTTTAATAAAAATTAATATGACCATTTTAACAAAGAAAGGATAATCTCTATATGGGGGACAAAAGCGTGAGATAAAGTTGAACATACACTAATGATTAAAAAACAAACCAGAATAACAACAAAATCCTCTTAGCCTGTTTCCTATAGGAATGGAAGTGAATTACCTTAATTTGATGAAAACCAGGAAATCTTAGAGAGGACGTCATACTTAATGATGCAAGGCTGAAAGTATTCTTTCTGGATGCAGGAACAGAGCCTGGAGACTCACTATCACCTCTCGCTTTCAACATGTCCTAGAGTTTCTAGTCAAAGCATTAAGACAAGAACTGAAAAATGTGAGGGAAAGAAGAACTAAAATTCTCATCCTACAGATGACATGAATCTGCATGAATAATGTCTTCCTTTTGGTAATTTACACCGATGGCAGATAGCATTCTCTCATTTTGACTTTACCTCTGTTTGTTCTCAGAGTGTGGCAATCCCTTCAGTGTATGAAAGCACCTCATCACTCCTCAAGCACATGCAGCACAGGTCTCACTCGCGCTGTTACTTTGCTGTCTCTGCAGGTCCTATCTGACTCCTGTACGGGATGAGGAAGCTGAGTCCTTGCGCAAAGCACGCTCTAGACAAGCTCGGCAGACTCGGAGGTCCACACAAGTGAGTGTGACCTTTTCTTCTAATGTCCTTTTGGCTATCTACCTTTTCATTGGAGGCACATTTATGGTAACATGAGTGTCTTATTTCAGCCACTGCATTAAAAATTCACTGTGTAAAATCTTACACTACATAGAATCAATTGAATTTATACCTACATCTGTCTACTCTCACCTCTAGACTCAGAGTAAGACTAATCATTCCCCTTGTGCATAAGGACCTTGAGAGTCCTTCAACCCCTACACTTCACAGACCTCTAAGGGAAGACAGCTGAGCAGTTCCTCAAAATATAAGCACAGAGTTTCCTTTTGCTCCATCAGGTCTACTCTTATGTATATATGTAAGAGAAATGAAAGCATATGTTCATATAAAAACTTGTTTATAGCATTTATAACAGCATTATTTACAATAACCAAAAAGTAAAAACAACTAAAATGTCCATTAATTAATGAATGAATAAACAAAAAGTAGAATATTATTTGGCATTAAAAAGCAATTAAAGGGCTGGAGATTTAGCTCAGTGGTTAGAGTGCTTGCCTAAGAAGCACAAGGCCCTGTGTTCGATCCCCAGCATCCCCCCAAAAATAAATAAATAAATAAATACCAATTAAATATTGATACATATTACAACATGGATGAACCATGAAAAAACATGCTAAACAGAAGAAGTCAGACACAGAAGACCCCATATGTTACATGATTCTCTTTATGTGTTACATTCAAAATAGGCAAATTCAGAGAGACAAAGAAGATTAGTTCTAGGAGACAGGAGTAAAGATAGGAATGACGACTAATGGGTGTTGGGTATCTCAGTGGGCTGATAAAAATGTTCTGAAATTAAGAAGCAGTTATAATTGCACAACTCTGAATATACTAAAATCCAAGGAAATATATACTAATAAAGGATGAATTTTATGATATGTGGATTATATTTCATTAGAGATGCCCTTTCCTGAAAAAGGAGCCTTTTAAGGGAGCCATCAAAGCAATTTAAGGAAGATGTGATGTAGTCTGCGTTACATTTTGTAGAAATCACTGTGCGTAGGATTGAGTGATAGGTAGTGTATGTTGCCAACTGTGGAAATCAGAAGATTTGCTAGGAAGCTGTTAATAGTACTATTCCATGCTGAAAATGAAAAGGGCATGATATCTAGTTTTGATAAGAATAGAGAGAAGGCTATGAATTTGTTATTTAAGGAGACAGAAAAAGATGACCTCATGAAGCACAATGAAAAGTAGCAGCCAGAGAAGTAAACAGAAAATCAGAAAATAATAGTGGCATAGAAATAAATGAAAAACCAGTTTCTAAAAAAAGAGAATTTCAAAAAAGAGAATTTCAACGATTTTAAATACTTTATATGTCAAGTAGGAAAGTTGACTGAGAAAGGAACATTATATACTATATAGCAGCAAAAGATCCTTGTTTTTCCTGACCCTCCTGAAGTGGGTGAAGCATTCCCTTATGCCACCTGCCCCCTTTTGGAGGGGCTGGTACTGGGGATTGCACTCAGGGCTTTCATTCTAAACTACATCCCCAGCCAGTTTTTACTTTATTTTGAAACAGGGTCTCACTGAGTCTCTAAGTTGCCCAGGCTGGGCTCAGACTTGTGATCCTCTTGCCTTCGTCTCCCCAAATGGTGTAATTACAGGTGTGTACCACCATGCTCCCCCTACTTTTTTTTTTCCCTGCTTGGTGATTGTTTCCCTTAATAGAATGTGTCCTGCATAAGGACTAAGACTAACCATGTTTTTTTTTTTTGTCTTTGTTTTGTTGTGGTAATTGTAGATAAAAAATTTTACGAATTTAACCATTTTTAAGTGTACATTGGCATTGTACAGTGGCATTTACATTCATGTTGTTGTGTAGCTGTCACCACCATCCATGTTAAAACTTTCTTCATGTTCCCAAACTGAAAATTTGTATTCATCAAGTAATTACTACTTCCCATTTCCTTCTGCAACTACCATTCTACTTTTCAGTCTTTATAAATTTGACCACTTTAGGAACCTCAAATAAGTTGAATTATACAGTATCTATCCTTGTATAACTTACTTATTTTACTTATTTTATCATCATCAAAGGTCATCTGTACTGTAGCATGTTCAGAGTTTCCTTCCTGTTTGATGTTGAATAATATTCTGTAGTATGTGTATGCCATATTTTGTTTATCCCTTCATCTATTGTCAGGGATTTGGCTGTTGTGAATAATGCTACTATAAGAGTGGCTGTGCAAATACCTCTTCGGGACCTGCATTCCAGGAATGGAATTTGCTGGATCATATTGTAACTCTGTTTTTAATTTTTGAGGAACTGCCATACTATTTTCCTTAGTGACTATAACATTTTACATTCCTATCAGAAGTGCACAAGAATCTCATTTCTCCACATCCTTGCCAATACTTGTTTTCTGGGGTTGGTTGGTTGTTTTTGTTTTTAAAATAATAGCCATCCTACTAGTTATGAAGGAACAAACTGACTTGTATTTTGTTCATCATCTTTTCTCCTAGCATTCAGTAAATAAACAAATGTATTTATTGAATAAATATGAACAAGTGATGAGCAAACCACAGGAAAATATAAACTAGCTTGAAATCATTTCAGTTTTATTTATGAAAGAATGGAGGAAGATAGGGAAAGTAGCTCGTGAGGGCCACAGAATCGAAGGTGGAGGAGCCTGGGACATGTTAGTATCCCTCAGGGAAAGATCCTGTGGAGGAGTGAAAGTCCATGTCAGAACTTGAAGGTTCTTGGAACTCTCTGAAATGTGTAGGTTACTTCTGAGAAGATGTTAATAGACCTTTTATGAGATTCTGTGAGGGACTCCTGGCCCCCGAAAGAAGAGTCCATCCAGAAGGCCCACTCCAAACTCCTTATCATGGCATGAGATCCTTTACAACCTACCTCTACCTACTTTCCTAAAGTCAGTTATCTTTATTCTCTCTCCACTCTCACAACTTCCCTTTATTCATTTGTATGCTTCACCTTTGCTAAATTACGTACAGGTTTTTGATCAGCCCTGGCCCCTCTCTGTTTCTTTGAGCAGACCTGTAGTGCCTTTTCCACTACCTTCTACCCAAGCTCTGGGTTTTTTGTTTTTTATTGTTTGGGGGTTTTTTGGTATGTTTTGTTTTGATTTTCTCCTCAAAACATATTATTGGATGCACATCTGTGTATTTGTGTTTCTGCCTTATATTTTAAAATTTATATTTTATTAGTACTTGTTTGTAGTACATAATGATTACATTTATCATGGGGAGTTGGTACATGTACGTAACACATCTTAATTCTTCTTTTTGTCTCCTACTCCTCCCATTCCTCCATGCTCCTTCCAACTCTTGGTCACCTTTCCATTTCAAAAAGCTCTGTTTCCATTTTTTTCCATCCCTTTTCCCTCCACTCCATTCTCCCTTTCTCCATTTCTTATTTCCACTTCCCATTTGAAAAGGACTTCCTACTATTATCTTTTATTTTGTTCTTTATTTTGTGTTTCCCATATAAAAGAAACCATGTTGTATTTAAGCTAGTGTGTCTGATTTATTTCACTTAATATTATGGTCTCAAAGTGTATCCATTTACCTACAAATGCCTCAAGTTTATCCTTCTTTATGGCAGAGTAGTATTCCATTGTGTATAAATACCACATTTTCTTTATCCATTCATCTGTTGATGGATGTATTGACTGCTTCCAAAATTTAGCTGTTATAAATTGTAATGCTAGGGTATGCGTGTATCACTGTCATGTGATGACTTTAGTTCTTTTGGGATTTCTACTTTTAGTGTTTTAAGGATTCTCATACTGATTTTCGTAGTGGTTGTACTAGTTTACATTCCCACCAACAACATAGAGGGGTCCCTTTTCCCCCACAACCTCGCTAGCATTTGTTGAACATTTTTTACATATTTATTGGCTATTTTTACTTCTTCTGAGAATTGTCTATTCATTTCAGTTGCCATTTTTTTTTATTGGTTCTTTCATTTTGGGCAGGTCTAATATTTTTGAATTCTTTGTATATTCTGGAGGTTAGTCTTCTGTCCAAGGAATAGCTGGCAAATATTTTTTTCCATTCTGTAGGTTGTGTCTTCAGTCTCTTAGTTTTTTCTTTTGATATCCAGAAGCTTTTTAATTTGATATGATCCTATTTGTTGATTCTCAGTATTATTTCTTGTGCCATTGGGGTTCTGTTCAGAAAGTCCTATGCTTGTGTATTCAGAGTTTTACCTATTTTATCTTCCAACAAATTGTTTGTTTTGCTTAGCTCAGCTAGCTTTTTATTAGTATCTTCTGAAAGATACTCTTGGGTCATTTTGATTATTATTTTCATTATCCGTTTAGTTATATCTTCTGTGATCCTACTGAATATTTGATCTGTTTTCTAACCTCCTCTGTTATCCTCTCCAGTAATTTGTGGCTTATCCTATTCTCCCCTGTGACGTTCCCAGGATTGGCTTTGGGGGAACTGTGAGTTTTGGGAAGTGTTTTGGTTACCTTGTCTTCTTGTGTGTCTCTTGTTTGTTTTGTTTTGTGCTGAGGTTTATGGACACTTATAGTATAAAGGCTTTGTTGCTAGTATAGAGATTTCTTTAATTAGTCACTTTTCAGTGATGTACTTTGGGCATGGTTAACTATAATCCTTTGCTTCTTCCCCAAAATCCAACTCCCTTAATTTGGGAGGGGAAGATCCAATGTAATGACCCAACACTGAGTTCTCTGGGAATCTAGCACGGCATTGTTAACATCACACAGATAATCTGGGTGTTGGTTTACAAAGAAAAACAATTAATAGTGACAATTATGCAATCCTGATAATATCAAGTAAATCAGCTACAATGAATCATCCAAGACAAATTGGATATTTTCATACCATATGAACCAATTATGTACCATATTTACCCTAAAGAAGAGATCCACAATTACAGTGTAAACACTGAGTCAATTCAGATATTGATGTACAGGTACTGTGTACTAAATGTGACGGCTGTATCTCTAATGGTAGAAATGAATTCAGCAGTAATTTTATAGAGTTACCTGAAGATTAATAAAGCTTTGTGGTAATTAAAGATAAAGAGGGTTGAGAATTGGAGAATGCAAGAAGAAAAATTTGAAACCTTAAACTATAGGATATGAAGAGAAGAGAGAATTGGGATAAAGGATTTTATTGGTGAGTAGAAGAGTGTTTATAGAATTAAGTGAACATAACAGAAAAAAAAACAGACAAGAAATAGAAGATAAAAGAAAAAAGGGGAAAAAGAAATTATATGGAGAATAAAAATAACAGAAAAATTAAAGGGAGAAAAAAGGAGAAGAGGGGAAAAAGAGAAAAAAAAAAAGCAAGGAAAAACGACAAAGGAATTGCCCCCAAATTCCAAAAAACTAGTGAAGAAGAAAGAAGAAAGGAAACACAAAAGCACACACAAAAATACACTCAGATACACACATTCCTCTGTGACTTTGAATGCATGGTTTTCTTTTTGGATCTACAATTTTGTGACAGTGCTCAAGTCAAGACATGTCCTTGCTCACACTGATAGATAAAGAAAGCAGTCAGGCTTCAGATCCATTCTGGATGCAGGCACCAGCAGGCGATAGGTATAGGGCGAGAGCTTGGATGCACAGTCTTTCAAATCCAGAGCAACTCAGGCTGAGCCAGGCCTCTGGCTATGGGAGTGGAGCCCTTGTCCTTTAGCTCAAACCCGTCAGGGGATCTCTTTCCAGCCCACTCCCTGACTGAGGCTGTCTCCCGTGGCTCTCTCTCACCCAGCCGCTGAGAGGGGAATACTGGAAGCCTTGAAGTAGAGCTGTCTGTGGCTGGAAATCACAGCCACCGTGGGTCCATTCCAATACTGTTTCTCCTGGGGGCCCCTACAGTCCCCAACATTCACTTTATCTCTGTAGGTTTTGTTCTCCCTTTGATCTCCTTTCTGCGAGCTAGGAGCCAGGAACTGTGAGCCAGGGAGAAAGTGCAGGAACTGTCTTACCTTTTCTGTATTGTGTTCTAGCTCTTTAATTTCTCTATTGCTTTTAATTTTCCTGCTAGATTTGTCTTGGTTCCTGGGGCTCAGTCGGTCAGTCGGTTGGTCTTTCTGTCTCTCTGTCTGTGTCTCTGTGTCTGTGTCTGTCTCTCTCTCTCCCAAGTTGCTGTTTTCCAGTGTCTGGATTCTAAGTCTTGGAGAGACTGAGTTTTAGCCACTTAGCAGTCTGCCATTTTTTGCTGTCCACAACACCCACATCTGTTTCCTTGTGTCATTTTTGCTAGGTTAAAAAGTTCTTGACAGTAGCCATTTGTTTTGTATTTATAGTTCTAGTACTTAATGGCACTAGAGAGTAAATGCCATTATTTATTAAGAGAATATTTATTAAGAGAGTAAAAAATTTTTTATAGATTTTTATTAAAATTTGTCCAAAATTACACAAACTTACAAGCTATTACATGAGCTTACAGACCATACTATATTGTGCCTTTTACTTATAACAATGAGCAATGTAAACAACCACATAGATCCAGCTTTAAGTCACAACTACATAAAGTTACTGTAGTACCTAGTGTATTTGTTACTGTTTTGAGTTTGGGTTATTAGGTTCTTATTTTTAGGATATCATTATTCCTCTGGATTCCCATTCCCTTACCCCTTTTGACCTCTTGTTCCCTTGGGCCATTTGCCTGTTGGCTTAGATCTGACCTTTTTGTATCCATTGTTAACCATTTTCTTTTGTGTGTGTTTTGCCTCACTCAAATGAGGTATTCAAGCTTGTGAGTCTGGTTAATTTCACTTAACATGATATTTTCCAGATCCATCCATTTTCCTATAAATGACTCTAATCTGTCCTTCTCTATAGCTGAATAGTATTCCATTATATATAGATACCACATTTTGTTTATCCAGTTGTCTGTTGATGGGTATACTGTCTGTTTCCAGAATTTAGCTATTACCAATTGTGCTGCTATCAACATCGGTATGCAGGTATCACTGTGGTATGATGTCTTTAGCTCTTCCGGGAAGATACCTAGTAGGGGAATGGCTGGGTTGCATGGGATTTCTACTTTCAGGCTTTTGAGAAATCTCCATACTGGTTTCCATAATGGTTGTACTAGTTTGCATTCCCACCAACAGTTTAGGAGGGTTCTCTTTTCACCACAACCACACCAGCATTTGTTACTGTCTGATTTCCTAATGACTGCCATTCTTTCTGGGGTAAGGTAGAATCTTAGAGTTATTTAAATTTGTATTTCTCTAATAACCATAGATGTTGAACATTTTTTTATATATTTGTTTGCCATTTGTATTTCTTCCACTATGAAGTGTCTGTTTATTTCTCTAGCCCATTTCTTGAGTGGGTCATTAATTTTAGGTAGTTTAATTTTTTGAGTTCTTTGTATATTCTAGATATTAGTCCTTTGTCTGAGGAGTAGCTGGCAAAGATTTTTTTCCTATTCTGTGGGTTTTCTCTTTACTTTACTAATTGACTCTTTCACTGTACAGAAGCTCTTTAATATAATCCCATTTGTTGATTCTTGTTGCTATTTCCTGTGCAATTGAGGTTCTGTTTAGAAAGTCCTTTCCTACTCCTATGTCTTCAAGTGTTTTACCTATTTTGTCTTCCAGAAGGTTTAATGTTTCCGTTTTATTTTTTTTAATTTTTAACCAAGAACATGTATTGGTACATTGTACATATAATGATCACATTTATCACAGTTATTTTGTACCTGTACATGATGTATCTTGGTTTTACCCCCCTTCTCCACCCCTCCCTTCTGTTCCCTCTTTCCCTATTTACAATGTTTCTGTTTTAACGTCTAGATCTTTGATAAATTTTTTTTAAAGTAAGCTATATATATGGTACTCAATCAACTAACTCAGAGGACTTCACTACTCTGAAGACTTGAGCTCTGACTCTGTCTACCCGACTCCTTTTTTGTCCCTGCTGCGAGTGACTCATCATTTGCTTTTCTTCTCTCTTACTGCTTCTATGATGTGGGGTGGAGTGGAGAGATTGATTGTTAGAACATCTCTGTATGATTCCTGGAGTTACTTGGGGAAAACGTTAGAGGAAAGCTATTCTAGCATTTTGAGGGGCGTTGTTTGTTCTGGTCTACCACTCTTTTGAATCAAGTTTACTTTCTGTGAGTAAAATGAAGTTTTTCCATTATCTGCTGTTCAGAGAATCTTTTTTTTTTTTTTCCAACTGTTTGATCTTGGAAGAGTAGGGAGTGTTCAAATAAAGACGATGAGAACATTTGGTGTGGAACAAGTACATCTATAACAGGCAGGCATCAGTGATGACCTATTTTCTGGACATCAGATTGGGAAAGCTAAAGTATTACATTGGAAGTGTTCCTAGATCCAGGCCTGGGTTCTTTGCACACAAAGGTGCTTATTTTAACCATATATGGCTTAAAATGGCCTCCTTATGCATTTCGAAAACTTCATTTGGGATATGATAATTTTATCTGATCTTTTTGGGAATTTCCCTGCTCATGTCTCAAGCTATTCCATGTTAGTATGAAATTGCCCTGATCTTGTATTATCTTTCCAGGGTGTTACCCTAACAGACCTTCAAGAAGCTGAAAGGACTTTTAGCCGTTCAAGGGCAGAGCGGCAAGCTCAGGAACAGTCTAGTGGGAAGCCCGTAGATGCTGCAGGCCTGGAAGGGGGCACCGAGAAGCAGGACCCCTCAGCAAAGGAAGCTGGGGAGAGACAGCAAACTTGGGGCACGAGTCTGGATGAAGAGGTAAGCTTGTTTGGGATGCCACGTAATGTGCTAAAAGCAAGGTAATTTGGTGAATCTGTTCCTCACTGATAATTCAAGTGGTGTTCTCCCTTGCAGTGCTCTACTCTTAAAAAACACCACTGTTTATAGCCAGGAGTTGTGGCATACACCTGTAATTCAAGCACACTGGGCGGGTGATGCAGGAGGATTACAAGTTTGAGTCCAGCCTGGGCAACTTAGTAACCTAGTGAGACCCTGTCTCAAAATAAAAAATAAAAAAGGGCTGGAGATGTAGCCCTGGGTTTAATTCCCAGGACCACAAAAAGAAAAACAAAACACTGTTAATGGCTGTCTTTAGTTGGCAAACCTGTGTGACTGAAAGAACTCAGAAGATGTCAGTCTTTAAGCAGCCTTTTTTTCCTCGGGGAGTTAACTACAGTGATGCATTTTAATAAAGGCTTTCTTTTCTAAAAAGAGAGGTCATTGATAATACAATGCACATAAAAATACAATCATTTATTGAGTATTTATGCCGGTACTATTTTAAGGATTTCATGTGTATCAGTTCATTTAATCCTCAAACACTCCTCTGAGGTAGACATTGCTGTTTCAATTTTATATGTGGGAGCTGAGTTACAGAGGTTGAATAACTTGCCTAACATTTCACAAACCTAAGGAGTAAATAAGCGAGGATTTTAACCCAGGAAATCTGTCTTGGTCACTTTCCTCACTGCTGAGACATGCTACCTGACACCCACCATTTAAAGAAGGAGAGATTTATTTTGGCTCACAGTTTTAGAGGTTACAGTCCACAGTTGGCAGGTGGAATGGAAGCTGCTCTTGTCAGGGCAGCCAGGAAGTAGGAAGCACAAACAGAAGGGCCAGGGAGGGAGACAGAGCCTTCACCTCTAATCAGGTCCCACCTCCAAGCAGCAAGTCAGCTGTGCACTCATCAGGAGATCAGTCCAGCAGTGAGTATAGTGCCTCCATGATCGGCTTACCTTCCACACATGAGGCCTTTGCAGGACACCCCAGATCTAAACCATGACACAGTCTGATTTGACAGTTGTGCTCTTGACCACTGACACTCTCCAAACTGCTGCAGATTTAAGACCTTCCAGAGTCCTCTTGGGGTCACTGTTGGGATGGACATTTTGATTTATATTTCAGTGCCATAGTGGAGTTCTTCTTCGTCACAGGTACAAGGGTATATTTAGGGCAAGCATGGCTCCTGCTTTACCTAAGACAGTTCAAATTACAGCTGTTGTCGCTGTGTAACTATTATTCCCACTCCTTTTCACTGTTAGAAGTGTCCCATTGTAGATGGATAAGTTTTATAGTCATCATATTTATAGGAGAAAGGAATCTGTTTCTTGCTGTAACTCTAAATGACTAGTTTCCAGGTACTGAGGTTCTGTTGTGTATTTTGTCCTATAAGCTACTATTTACTGCGTACTTATTACCAGATATTGTGCTGAGCACCTAACACACATTTCCTCATTACCAAATCCTCACCTTTTGGTCTGAAGATAATATTATATCCCTATTTCAACAGATGAGGAAGCTGAGGCTCCAAAGCTTATTTCATTTTATTGCTTCTGCCTTTATAAACTTAAGAATATACAGTCTCAGAGTTGGGGATTTAGCTCAAGTGGTAAAGTGCTTGCCTAGCAAGCTCAAGGCCCTGAGTTCGATCCCCATCACTGCCCCCCAAAATATATACAATCTCATGGTAGCATGTGCAAGGCCTTGGGTTTCATCCCCAGCAGCTCAAAAAAAAAAAAAAATGCAATCTTTACATTGTGAACTTAATGTGAATTAAGAATTTATCTGTTTATATTCAATAAACCAAGTTAAGGTTATCATCAGTTGTGTCTTAATGCTCATAAAAAATTATTTTAAAGGTGAAAATGAGAATTTTAAAGAAATTTCAGGGAACTGAGTATGTAGCTCAGTGGTAGAGTATTTGCCTAGCATGCACAAGGCCCTGGCTTAAATCCCAGCACCATATAAAAATGATGAATGAATGTAACTCTTCTTGTGGCAAGTTGGAGAGTATTCAGAAATTGGTAGAATGTTCACATTTGTTCTTTCTTCTCAGGTGATTCCTGCTTTCTGCTTCTTCGTATTTCTGAGCTTTTTATTGCCTCCCAGTGTTCTTTTTTTTTTTTTTTTTTTTTTTTTTTTTTTTGTACTGGGAATCGAACTCAGGGCCTCATGCTTGCGAGGCAAACACTCTAACTACTGAACTAAATCCTCGGCCCTCAGTGCTCCATCTTAAAAGGCCAATCATTCTTCCTGTTTGCATTCCAACATCAAAAGAATTTTTATTAACATATTTAGTGCTATCTAGTGCCCTTTGGTCATTTCAGAAGTAATTTTCCTGGACTGCTAGTAACATGATGGTATGGTTAAAGTAGGAGTCCAGAAGCTGTTTTTTGCTAGCTAATTAACTAATTTTAGTTCAGTTCAATAGCTATGCATCAAGTGTCAGCTATTAACAAACCTCTTAATTTTGAAAAAGCCTGTTTTGAATAAATCTGCCATCATCCTGTGGATTATTTCCAGCCTGTCTATCGTCGTCTGAGGTATCCAAGTCAGCCAGACAAACCCGCAACCCCAGTATCTCTTTCTGTGTCGAGACCCTCACTCTACACCAGTTCGCATCTGCTGCGGACAAGCAGATCTTCAGTTCCGGATTCTGAGAGTTCAGAGACTGCCACAAACACTGTAACTGCAAAGGAAATGGACAAGAATGGTACGTAGAGTTTAAAAGATGCACACTGCTCACCAACGTGCACACCCTAGAGTATTAAGATCCATATTTTGTTTTCTCTCTGGTCAGAGAGTGAAGAAGCAGATGTGGATGATCAGTCCTCTAGTAGGCTCTCCATCCGAGAGAGGAGGCGGCCCAGGGAACGCCGAAGAGGCACAGGCATCAACTTCTGGACAAAGGATGTAGGTGGATGGTCCATTGGTCTTTTCCGTTGAGCTCAAAAGAAAAATTGCTACATTATATCACGAATCTTACAGATTGCCAAAGAACTGTTGTTATGGAGGAAAAGAGAAAGTTCAGTTAGTTATGGAACTCATTTGGTATGTTCCTGCTAGACGGCAAGGACCCAGAATAGTGCTGAGCGTATTGCAGACATTGAATAAATAATTAATGAAAACTTTAAAAACCTAGAGATGTACAGCAATCATATAAACAACTGTAACAAGTGAATAAACTTGCCAGGTTTTACCACTCCTTCCTAAAAGTCCCTGAAACTCGCATAGTCAGCAATGTCTTAATACCACGTATAAACAGAGATTCGGACTAAATGTTTTTGTAGAGGTATAAGAATTTCAGAATCTGTAAGTAACACAAGTTCATTCGACTCAATTTTATTCTTTTAGATTAAAAAGAAAAAAACATAAACCAAATTAACTTTGGCTTTTAAATAGAGAAAGGTATACCAGTACCTGTTAACCACAAACACATTCAGTACTTTAATGCACTCTCCTCCATACCATATTCTATATCCTCTCACTTAGCATTGTTGTTGGCATTTTAAAAATTAAATGCCCAATAACTCCAACCAGAGGCCCCTGGTTACCAGTAATTCATTTGAAAATTAGATGAAATCTAGTCAGTGAGATGAGAGATGAGACAGTAACTGTCATCTATTATAAACCATCTTTTAGATAAAAGTATTTCCTTATGACAGGGCCAAACAAATGGGTAACTTTTTCCCCTAGTGCTGGGGACTGAATTTAGGTGCCTGCACATGCTACCCAAGTGTTCTACCATTGAACTACCTCCCCAGCCTATGACTGATAACTTTTGACAGAAATGAAGTCTGTTCTCTTGCTTGAAGTTACCTTTTTTAGTATAGATGATGTTCTGTGTTGCCCTCCCTGACAGCTGTTAAAAGTGTCAGTAACAACAACACTTGGCTGTCCCTTCTCATTGCCCATGTTTGACTTGCCGAGATGCATAATTGATAGGAACTGACCTTGTTGGGTTCCAGGATGATCCTCTTCTTTTTCTTCCTCCTTTTCTACAGGATGATGAAACTGGTGATTCTGAAGAGGTCAAAGAAACATGGGTAAGTGACAAGCCAGTGAGGCATGTCCCAAAAGGGCTCATTCTTGCTCTTATGCATACGATTTTCATAGAAGAGCAGGCCCTATGCAAATTTGTGTCGTTGGGGTATTCAAAGACAGCCAGTCCTCTGAGAAGTGTGGCAGGTGTTGGTGGTATTTTCTAATATAGTATAATGATGCCCATGCTCTTGGAAAAGTTTCCAGCATCTATTTATGCCAGCTGCCAGTCTCTAATGCCATTATATCCCCCATCTTTTTGTCTCTTGAATGTTACTGGATTATATAAAGTATTTTGAAATCTTTGGCAGAAAAGTAAAATGTATCAGTTTCCTTATGAATGTGTATCAATAGGGAGGAACATACATGTGGAGAATGTAAAACATGAGCCTAAAAGTCATTTATATTTTACTTCGAAATAAAGTTCCTCTATAACTCCATCTCTAAAAGCCTGGCATCCAGCCCCTCTCTGGAGTTAAAGGCCTGTGTCCAGAGTTCCTGAAGAAAATAATCTAGACTTCTGTGAACTACTCAGACACAGTAGAATGGTGGAAGTTTCATCTCAGTACTGTTTTTCAGAAAGGAAGGAATTCGATTTGATTAACTGAAATACATATGCTTTTCTATTTTAAATTATGTAAAATTATTGCCTTTTAATACTTGTCAGTTCTCAGAATATACTCAATCACATGCTGAAAATCAGCAACTAATTATCAGCAGAGAGTATATTGTCATTGACCTGTCTATATTTTAGTCCCAAACAATGGTGTATTTCTTAAAAGCAGTATCTGTAGTGACTAGTGGTACTATAGGTGAAAACTGCATACTCATGGTTAAAGCTAAGGCCACTTCACAAAGGTGAGTTGTATGATGTGGAAATAGTGCCTATAGGTTCCCTTGGGGCAGAAATGCTTCTGTATGTGGTTGCATGCATGAAAACAACAGCAACTCTTTGATTTTTTAAGGGGCTAGGAAAGGCTTTTGGGGATAGGAAAAGTATAGGAAGTTTCTTTGTGGAACTATATTTAAACAGAGAATTCAAATAATAGATTCCAGAGCATTTTAGTGGAGTGTAATTCCTAGAGAAATATAGAGGCCATTTAAATCCAAGGAGTTGCAACAAGGATGGTTCTGTTGTCATAGAATTTTTTTTTTCCAAGTGAATAATCTTTGTCTATATTTTTCTAAACTTCTTGGTACTGGAAGATCTAGCCTTGGGTACCAAGTAAGGAAAATTTAGATGATCTTGATGTAGTCTAGCTTCTCAGAGAATTTCATTCTTGGACCATTGATTTAAAATTAGTAAAAAGATTTCTGGTTGGTGAGGAAAAGCAAACTTGAGGTTTGGCATGAAAATCATTTGTTGGGCTGAAAAATAATCCACTCATTCAGTTGCTTGAGGCATCTACTAGTGTTTACCATGTATCAAGGAGACTCTATTGTGAATCTAAAAGAAGAATGAACGGCCTGTTACCTCTAGACTGGTGACTGAATGTATGCAGGTCAGTGGGGGTTGGCACACACACACTCTAGGTTCCGATCTCTAGCCCCATCTGTGGTTCTGCAGAAGGAAAGGTTGAGTCAACACAGGGGAAGAAATCCATTCTGTTAGTCGTGTGTTGGCTTGCTTCATTACTCCAGTTTATTTTAATGAAACTCTTACCTGTTTTTCTCTCCTGAGCCCTCTCCTCTAATGCTAGCAGGCATGAAGCCATTGTCCTTATGGGCCCAAGTGCAGCCTACCCGGTGATGGCCAAGTGTAAATGGCTGCAATTCTACTTCAAGACAGTCATTAGTACATGCTCTTGGTAAAAATAGAAATAAAAATTAAAAAAAAAAAGGACAGTCATTAGAATGTTACAAATTTTATGTCCACTTTCTCTTCCCTACTTTCATGTCCATTCATCAGACATGGAGGAGTAGAGTTGAGTCAGCTCTGCAGCAACAAATGAGTCAGTCAGAGGAGGGTCATTCTATTGAAATGTCATCTTAGCTGATCAGCGTGAGTACTGCCCTGGGCCTGGGAAGTTCTTTTCTTTCTCCATTTTGGTTCAGTAAAACTTTCTGTGCTATTAAAGTCATACTGGCTCCCTTTCCTCTCCTAGCCCATTCCTTAAGTGTGATGGTATGTTATTTTTAAAATTCACTCTTCCCAAGACTCAGATACCTGTTTGTTTGTTTTTATAAAAAAAAAAAGCTGAAATATAACTTATCAATAAAATGCATAGATTTTAAATGTACCAGTTGGTGAGTTTTGGCATATGCAAGTATAACCACCACCCAAATCAAAATACAGAACTTTTCTGTCACTGTAAAAAGTTCTCTCATGGCCCTTTTCAGTCAATTCTCTGTCTTGAAAGGGAACCATTCTTCTAATTTATTTCACTGTTGGTTAACATTGTCTGTTTGTATGTATGGAATCATCCCATCATAATAACGGTAGAAAGGAAACTTCAATATTACTATCTTTCTCTTATGCCTCTAGTGAGGGTTAGAGATAAAATGATTTCAAGTATGTATGGATTTTCCCCCTGCATTTTAAAGATTTCAAAAGAAGATTCTTTAATTTCTTACCCATACGTCAGTAATAATAACATGATTAAGAAGGCCTTTTTATTGTTTAACCTAAATCTCTGTTGATAGAATGAAATCCATTTCCTTTTTTATGTACCTAGAAAAATGTAAACAAAATTTATAAGATTTTTGGCTAGGAATAGCCCTGATGGTTGCTGTCAGTAGCACAGATGATGAAGAGGCCAGTCAGGCATTGCTATGCTAGTGACACCGAGGAGTAAGGAAAACGATGAGATGATGGGGGAACCTGGCTTAAGTCCAACATAGTACGTGGTTTTAGTCAAAACTCATCCCCACTGGTAAATCATCAGCCAGTGAGACCAACAAAGAATGTGTAATTTGATATCTTGCGCCTCCCTGACAGATGTGTTCAAAACCATTCTGTTTCGTTATCCACAGGTATGTGACAGTCTCTGGAAATTTTAAGGTATCCTTTGTCTTGCTAAGTGAAAAAGAAACTGAATCTGAATCTTAATTTGAGGAAGAGGTTATTTCAGTCATATCTGAATGATTCAATCATGCTTTTATACTCAAGAGTGTGTTTGATGTTTTCTTTGCTATGGAGTAGTCCCTCTTATCTATGAGGGATACTTTGCCAAACCTCCAAGGGATGCCTAGAACTTCAGATAGTACCAAACCTTAAGCATACTATGCTTTTTCCTATATATGCGTACCTATAATAAAGTTTATAAGTTAGGCACAGTGAGTATTAACAGTAATAAAATACAGTTATAACAATGTACTATAATAACACTACTGCTCTTATGATTTGGGGTTATTGAGTACGGTAGGGCTACTTGAACACAAACACATTGTTAATAGTTGATCTGATAACCAAGACAGTAATAAAATGACTAAGAGGCAGTAGAACGTACAGTCGGATACGCTGGGCAAAGGGGCGATTCACGTCGCAGACAGTGCAGAGCAGGGGGTTTCATCACATGCTCAGAACATCACATGATTTAAAAATTGTGAGTTATTTCTGAAATGTCAATTTAATATTTTCAGACAACAGCTGACAACAGTATAGGTAACTAAAACTGGAAAGCAAAATTGCAGACAAAGTGGAGAACTGTTACAGTACAAATGGCACGGAACGCTGTGGAAGGAACAGTCACAGTCGTACTATGGGAGGCGAAGGCCAGCTCCTTCTCCTCTTCCCCTTGTTTTGGGCCTGCCTCCCTTTTGCTTTATGTTGAGCTTTATCTACTGTGTCGTGTGTCCCCCCCCCCCCCCCGTTTATTTCTCTGGAGCAGCCTTGTTTCCCAAATCAGTTCTTTTGTATAATTAAACTTACCACTAGAGGGCACAAGTGGTCAACAGAAAAGATGTTGCTGTGCAACAGAATAGTGCCCTAAAGAAGCTGACCTAAGGACAAAGTGCTTTTGCTTTAAAGGACTTGTTGAAGAACCCAGTTCAGTGTCGCTAAAGGTATTTGCCACCCAACTGGTTTTGGAGTTGTTTTGTTTTTGAGACAGGGTCTTGCTACATAGTTCCAACTGGCTGTGAACTCACTGTGTAGCTAGGCTGGCCTTGGACTCTTGGTGATCTTCATGAGTGCTGGGATTACAGGTGTGCAGCACCAGGCCCGGCTGCATCCCAACTTCTATCATACAATTCGAAGGGAATTTAGAAATAACTTGCTTTAGGAACATCATTTCGAAGTTAAGAAAACTGCAGCCCAGAAAGTTTATAATTATTTGGGAACGTAAAATCTCTACTACGTGAGCATTTCCTTCATCGGGGAATCTTTTTATTGGACAGTAGTGAAGCAGACCTGAAATTAGGGTTTATATCCATTTTCACACACCATTCACCCATTTGGTTTTTTTACTCAGCAGGTTACAGGTTCGAATTGACTTGCTAGTAGCATCTCACCTCCTTGAGTGAAGGAATGTCTTCTTGAAGGACAACTTAGAAGTCTACTCAGAGTATCAAGATTCAGTGGGTAGAGAGCATCAGCATGCTTCTTCTGTCCTTGACATAGGTGGGTAGTTATGTCGGTTAGGAAGTAAGAATTTTTGTATTTTTATTAGGAAAATATTTCCCACCCTACGCCTTGCAGAATCTCTGTTGCTTTAGGAAAATAAGGTGGTACTCAATCCGATCAAAACTACTAAAGCCTTATCCTCAGAACTGGCAATGGAGCTGTCCTAATTCTGAATGGAGCTAGTAGACTGGATTACTAATCATCCCTCAAAATGCATTGGTAAAGGAGATATTATTAAGAAATTATTATTTCATGGGTAGCAAGGTTTCTGTCTTAGGTAACCGGGTATATGCTAGTGGCACGATCTGTTAGTATTACGTTCTAAGCAATTAAATGCAAGGTTTTCAAACTAAAATGAATAAAAGAACACAGCTGAAATTTGCCAGCGAAGCTTAATTTTGAACTTTAACAAACAATGAATGCCCCAGAAATGTTTCTAATACCAAAAGCCACTAAATGCATTTTTCATTTTGTCCTGCCTTCCCTTTTATGTCTTCCTGTTCTTTCATTCAACAAGTGCCTATTATGGTCAGGCACTTGTCTAGATCCTGGGGATGTAACAGTGAAAGAAAAGCTCTGCTCTTGGGCAATTTACATTCTAGTGAGGGAGACAGACAATAAATAAAACAACTGTGAAAAGTAAATAATATATTAAAAGGTAATGAGTGCTATGGAAAAGCCATAGATAGTAAGTAGGCTAGGAAGGAATCAAAAGTGCCAGTATGGACAGGAGGTTGACATTGTAAAGAGGGTGGTCAGGGTAGCCCTTAGTGACAGAATAGCATTAGAGCCTGGATTACAGGAAGCAAAGTGGAGAACCTTGCAGACATAATGGTGGTGAGGTGTTATAGGCAGAGAGAATAGCAGTTGCAAAGACCCTCAAGCAAGGCGTGCCTTGCATGCTTGAGGACAGGCCAAAAACCCAGTGTGGCTGGAGCAGAACGAGCAAGAGGGCTAGATGGTGTAGAATGATAAGTCACGTGAGAACTTGGGCTTCTTAAATGAATGTATAGGTATCTATTGTAGAGTTTTGAGTAGAAGCATGATACATTTGTATTTTATTGGATCACTCTACCTACCATGTTGAAGAGGAGACACCAGCAGGGACATCAGTTAGAAAGCTATTCCAATAATACATGAAAAAAAGATGGTGGTTTGGATCAAGGTGATAGCTGGCAGAAAAGATGCAAGAAGTTGTCATATTCAGGATGTATTTTGAAGTTGGAACCACCTAGATTTGTTGTTGGCCTTAGATACAGAGCAGGAAAAACAAAGAGGTGATTTTGACATCAAAGCTTTTAGCTAAGGAAAATGAAAGATGGATTTTTCATGAACTGAGATGGAGAATACTATAGGAAAAATAGATATGGTGGAGGAAGAGCAGTCCTTTGGTTTTGGGCTTAGAAGTGTTAAATTTAAAAGGGTGACTGACATATTTTTATATAGAAAGGTCATGAGAACAGTTGGATATAGGAGTCTGAGTTTTGGTGAAAGGTTCAGCCTGGATATATAAACTTGGGTGTCAGTAGATACATAGCTTGTATGTAAAACCATGCAATTGGATACACTCACCAGGAAGGTAGCTGCAGACAGAGAAGCAGCCCAAGGATAAAACCTTGGGGCACTCGAAAGTTCAAAGTGAGACGAAGAGAAAGAACCAGCATAGGAGACTGAGGAATCCTGGCACTTGACACTGAAAATATGAATGCGATTTCCCCCTGTGCTGCAAAAACAAAACAGAACAATACCCAGTTTTGTCATTGTCCTTGTTTTAACATTTATTCTCATCTGGTGTAGAGATAGTACCCTGAACTCTGCTCAGCCTTGCGCACAGTGGTGCAAGAGAGCTGGATATCCCAGAGCAGTCTCTGACAACTTCTGAAATAATGTCACTACCTCTCCACACCCTTGTCCAGAGGACTCTGAAGCCCAGGGACATCATGAGACTATTTTTATCAAAGCAGAGGGGTTCTGTTGACTAACTGTGCCTACAAATGATCTGCTAAGTTGACTTTCTTTTTGGTTCTCTTTGCTTTGCCTAATTCTTTTCATCTTTATTACGTGTTTGAGTAATACTTCTTTTCAGTTAAGAAGTTTTCTTTGATAAACTTATTTGTAGGTACTATTATATACTGAAATTTATCTGAGTGATGACTAGAATAGCCATTATAGAATGAATTTCAAAACTGAAAGAGACTATAAAGGCCATCTAATTACCAGGCATGGTGGTGCATGCCCATAATTCCAGCACTCTGAGAGGCTAGGCAATTTAGCGAGACCCTGTCTTTAAAAAAAAAAAAAAAAAAAAAAAAAAAAGTCATCTCTTGCACTGAACTAAATCTTGGTATCTGTTACCTATCTTTTTATTTTTTTTTGTGGTGCCAGGGATCAAACTCAGGGCCTTGTGCTTGCAAGGCAAGCCCTCTAATCACTGAGCTAAATCCCCAGCCCCTGTTACATATCTTATGTGGTATACTCATAAATTATTATGACCAGCAATATAGTATAGAATGCAGACCCAGGAGCAAGATTCCCTGGGTTTAAATTAAAATTATGTTTTGAATCTATGAGCTCCTAAGTCAGATGAGCATAAAGCTTTTGGAATGCTTTCAATGAGCTTAGAATTGTGTCATTTTGAAGTTGTTCATTAATTTACCCTTAAAATGGATTATTTGGAGAGTAAGAAAAGTAGCCCAGAATCCTCTATAGCTCCAACATATGTCTGATATGGACCTGAAGAATTTTGAGGAATAAGTTTAGGATAGATTGCAGAGGTAGGGGGAAAAATGAGTAGAAAGGGGAGAAATAGGACCAAATGTTTCAGTTTTTGCTTGGAACTCTCTGAGCTCCTGAGTAAATCAAACCCCTGCAAATTTCTTCCTCCATCAAACAGGCTTTAATTTTATGACTAATTTACCCCTCCTAGTTATGCTTTTCTACCAGTGCTTTCAACAATTCTAGTTGTATAGGTCTTTATTGTTTTTTTCTACCACCTTCTTTCTTCAAGTAAATAACTGCTCTTTTTCCTGTTTTTTTCTAATTTTTCACTGCTTTGTTTATGGCTATTTGCTGGATCTTTTCTCTCAAGCAGTATTTTAAAATCTTGTTACTTAATCTTGCAAAGCCCCTTTATCTGCTGGAAGGCATCCAGCAATTTTCTGTCCATTCTGTACCACTGGGCAATATCTTTGCCATTCTCCTTTTAGGTAAAATCCTAGGTCCGTTTTGCTTTCCCCTCTCTCTGAGGCCTGATTGCCTAATATGGTAAGGTATTTCCCAGACAAGACTGCACTGTTGAGATAGAACAACAGCTTGACTGAGTTTAAAGGCACCGTAGGTGAGCTATCAGATAAACGTTAGTTATTTTTGTAGTAATTTTTTGCAGTGTACCACAGGACAACCTCAGCCCCCCTGCCCCCAGTACTCCTCTATTGCTTTTAGCAGAGTTCCACAGAGTTAGATAATAAAATGTAGATGTTCTCCACTCAACCTGTTTATCTTTGGACAGATGGGAAAGGGGGTTGGCGGGTGGAGAGTGGGGGCAGGGTTAGGAAGAGTAGTTAGCGTGTCCCTAGCATGAGAAGAGGTTTTGAAAAGTCTGAGAAGGTTGGTAACATGATAATGTTCATACAGATATAAAAAACAAGGATTGATTTAATAAGCAATGGCTGTTATGAACAGTCCTGTTTGCTGGGGATTTAGCTTAGTGGTTAAAGTGCTTGCCTCACAAGCACAAGGCCCTGAGTTTGATCCCCAGCACCAAAAAAAAAACATAAAAAAGAACAGTCCTATTGTAGACAACTTTGGGGAGTTGGCAGGCATATAGAATAAAACAACTGTGAATGTAGAAAAGCAAGCTGTCCCGATTTTTGCACTTGATGACAATTGACAGTTCAGGGAGGAGGTGGAGATTGAAGAATGGCAGCCAACCAGCCCTGTGTGTGGGAAGTTGCCTGTATCCAGGGTGCACGGAAGACTCTTCTCTAGTGGCTAACTCCACACTGACCTGGAAGGATCCTTCTTCTCACTGTATATTTTCTCTTGCTTTGTGACTAGTTTCTTAAAATACTGCAGATGCCGTGATTTTCTATATATGGGTTGTGCCTTGCTCTAGCCCAGGCTACATAAACCATATTAAGAACAAAGTTTCTTTTGACATCTTCCTTTTATGGACTTTATTAATTTTAGGTCATGCTGTTGCTAAGGAAATCTTAGTAATCAAAGATCACATGTATTCCTTGGAGACTCTGTAAAATTGGACCCAATGTCCCATTACATCAGTGAATTCTGCTTTAATCAGAAATCTTTTTAAAGATAGAATAAACTAACCTTAAAGGTATCTGTTTGGGTTTCATTGAAACATCTTATCCAGAGATGTAGAAGATTTACCCAACTACAAAGGACAATATAGTTAACCTCTTGACTTTTACTTTTTCTTCTGATTTCTTCCTTCTGCGTCCAGCTGCCTTCAGGGCATAAGTTTGTGTTAGCAATCTGTGACCTTGTGTCTTTTTTGTTGAAGGATACTCATAAGCTTGAAATTCTGATGAAGTTTTCTTTTTTATGCTTATAAAAGGTAATGCATTTCATATTTATAAGAGAATATAGAAGAGTACTCTCAAAAGCAGCAGTAGTGTATCTAGAGAAAGTTGTAAAATTTCATAGGGGTACTTTCAGGAGACACAGTGAAGGGGGATGTTGTACACACATTTGGTGGAAGGGGCCAGAGATGCTAAATTGCCTAAGATGTCTTGTATCAAACAATGAGCCTGAAGATTGCTCAATTTATATTGTCTCCCTAGAGAGTCATAGATGAAAAACTCTCTTGTATCGGCATCTAAAACTGAACAATTTAATGTATAAACTCAATTGGTAAAGACCAGCTCTAAAAATTCAATAACAAGTAAACTGAGGAGAAATTGTACTTAAGTTTTACTCATTACCGACAGTAATGCTGCTTGTAGAATGATGACATATCCAAATTTTCTACAGGCCTGCATTTGACTTCTGCCTTTGTATAATTCTGTGAGGTAGCCAAACCTGTAGCTACTTCACTATGCCTCCTACTGTGATTGGTCCAAGAATTAACAACTTTAAAATACACATTTAGGAGTGGAAGTGTGACTCAGTGACAGAGCACATAGGGTCCTGGCTTCAATCCCTGGCACCAAGGTGTGTGTTTGTGTTTTCATACATAGATAGATATTTAATTATAGATTATTTTGCTTTTATTTCTGTATTCTGATTTCAGCTAAGTTTTATATTGCTGAACTTCATTTCAAGATAATAAAGGTAGAAGATTTTAAAATATTTGTTATAAAAAATGAGCTGTTTCTGCTGTGAGGAATCAGAAAAAAATGTCATAACCATTCTATTCAGAAGAAATCATTGTTAACATTCTGGTGAATTTCTTGCTGGTATTTTCCCAAAGCCAGCCAGTCAGTCAGTCTGTCTCTTTTTTTAAGCATATTCAAGACCAGCTAATGACATTCTTTAGAAAAGATCATTTTCAACTTGAGCATTCCTTGTACCCCATCATTACCATGATGACAATTTCATAAGATTGTCTTCAAAGCATTTGGGTTCAACTCTTTTATCAAAGTCGTCAGTCCTATGAAGGCTTTGATCATAAGACAGCCTCTGTGAATAATTGTTCCCCTTTCAGTTGGAATCTAAGGGTTACATTGGTTATGAAAGTATTCATTTCTTCTGTTGATAGCATGGCTGGAGAGCCTTAACCATGGCTTGGGTTTACCTAATGTTAGAGTGCTAGCCCCATGATTTAGGTAGAAAGCTGAGTGTGGCATTTCAAGCCCCCTTTCAGCAAACAGAGTGTTTGTAGATTTGCCCTAGCAGGAATGTTGAGTTTGAGGCCTAACAAACAGATGTTGCCTATAAAGTGTTAGTTTGCTAGGACCTAAAGGTAGGATAACTGGGGTGAAAACGTAAAGATGAATATGTACAAGTTACCAGTTTTAAGTTTTCTCTATACAGTCACAGTTTTCAGTCAGGCAAGTTCAAGAATCAGATAGCAGCCATTTAGTGACATGAATTTCTTCATAAAGAAACCATAGTTTTGAATCCAAATATGATCCTTTAGTTTACATAAATGTCCACACAGATGTACCTTAAAAGAGTGTGGGCTTTCAAAAAATACTTGATGTTTTATGCACTAGAAGTTTTAAAATGTTTTCTTGTAACTTGTACTCATATGTTAAATTATGCTAATGTGTTTGGCACTGAGAGGAAAGGAGAGACATTTTTAAAACCTACTGGCAAAGCCAAGCACAGTGGTGCATGCCTGTAGTTCCAGCTATTTGGGAGGCTGAGGTGGGAAGATCGTTTGATTCCAGGAGTTCAAGGCCAGCCTGGACCATTTGGCAAGATGTCTCAAAAGCAAACAGAAAAACTCTTGGCAAGTTAATTGCTCAAACTAAAATAGTTAATATGTTTTTGGAGCTTATGGCTCGTTACGTTTCTGAAATATTTTTCAGTTGACAGAAACATCGTAAGAGGAAAATAGCATATTTGGATATTATGTCACCAAATAAAACCTTTTATACTTTAAGGTGGCATTTTACTTAGGAGTTGGGGGGCTTTCAAAGGTGATACATCAAAACTAGTGAGTCTTGGAGCTATGTGTTGTGACTGAGTGCTAAGCTCTCATTTTCCCAAGAATTCAGTGTGGCTGCTTGCTGACTGCTGTGCAGAGTTGACGCTACCTTTTTGAGGCCCACAGAGAGGGCAGGTGTTTATCCCTGTTTCTGGCCGTGTGTGTTGGGGAGGACCAATGGCAGGACGGTTAGTCAGCTTAATCTTCACTTTTGGCACACAATGCTCTGTGCCAAAGTTTTTATGTAAAGAGTCTGATAATGAATATTTTCTACCATGGGGATCATGTAGCCTTGAAATTTCTCAGCTCTGATGTTATGTAAGAAAGTAGCCATAGACAATATGTAAATAAGTGAGAGTTGATGTATTCCAAGAAAACTTAATTTACAAAAGTAGCCTGGTGGACTGTATTTGCCACAGTGTGCCAGCCTGTGTGCTAAATTGTTGGTCCAAAAAATGTCTGCTGATGTCAGGGTGGTTCCAGATGTCAGTTTCTCTGATTCAAACATTTCTCTGGTCATTCTGATTCTTTACTGTCATCAACAGTTTGTGGAACAAGGGAAGTCGTCTAGGCTGAGATGTATGTTGTTTGTCTTCACTTGGAAAAGCACCAATGAGAAGCTTCTTGAATAAGACAGTGAAGAAGAGGGAGTTTTTCTCCATGTCATTTTAGATGTAGTTTCACTGTTCTGTTTCACTTCATTACCTTTTGAGGAGCAAATCTAAAATGATTCTCCCAATGTGTCCCTAATTTGTTTTTCTCCTCTGTCTTTGAGGTTAGCTAAGATTGCATTTTGAGGCTGTATAATCATTTGACACTTTAGAAATTCTGTTTTTTTGTGAACTGTGACCATAAGTGACTTTGCCTTTAAGGCTCATACATTCTTGGATGGATGCTTATCAGAAGATTATTAGTTTCTGTTTTTCACTTTAGTTGCTGGTTGTCATTTGAATTTCTTAGTCAGAAGGAGATTATGGAATTTGTTCATCTTTACCCTGTCAGCTTTCAGCCTACTGTGTATATGCAGGAGAAACTTTGGGGGGGATTTGTTTATGGGGGGGTGACAAAAATCTTCAAAGCTTTGACCCTGCTTGCTTAAAATAATAGGTAAGAGGAGTAGATTTTTAGAAAGAGAAGCTGAAATCCTGATTCTTTAACAGCTTTAAGGGAAAAAAAAATGATGAAAGCTGATAATGTGTCACAGCAAAAATCTCTCAAGTGTGGGAATTGAACTTGTGTTGGTACAGTTAATTTTTTTACCAAGTTAGTAAAATCAGATCCCTTCTTTTTTTATTTTTTTAGATCTTTTTTAAAATTTTTTATTTTTGGATCCCTTCTTGAGAATAAGAATGTACTCCATGTATGACATGTTGTATAAGAGACTCTTTTGGGTCTCTGGAGACCTTCAGTGGCTCTGGAATAAAAACCAGTAAAATATTTGGATGGCTTATAAATCGTTTCTGAAATGTCTGACTTAGAACTAAGATACATGACACCGACATCCCCCAAGCTGATCATAACCTAATAGATAAAACTTGTAAGTAATCTCTCTCAGGTCTTTCAATAAGAATCCCTGTGGTCCTTCATTTATAACATAGATTTTCAGACCTCTCGCCTTGAGATTCTGAATAGAAGGGAATGTGACATACGTACTGTAAGGCCTGGGAATATTATGGGTCTCGTAGGTGATTCTTAATAGACAAGTTTGACAAATGGTGTGTGTTCCTGGAGGGATGATGTTTAGGGGTTGCTAACACCCCAGGTAGGCCATCATTAAATAGGATTAACTGTGTCACACAGAGAAAGATTAGAGCCAGCTTCTACTCTTTCTTCTCCCCTAGAAATGCACATTTAACCCAAAGTGCTAAATTCTCAAGAGTACCTTAGGACGGTCTGATCACGGATTTCTCACAGTAACAGTATGCATTCATTCAATCAATATATAATTATGTATCAGTTATCTACTGTGTCTCAAGCACAGCGCATTAGGGACACAGCAATGTACAAAGCAGACAAAGTTGCGGCCTCCCATGATACTGATATTTTAATGGAGCAAATGATAGTCCTCTTATACATCCAAGTCAAGATGTCAGGTAGGCAATTGAAGATAGGAATGTGGTATCCATGAGAGAGTATGTAGGAGTCATTACCTTATGGTATGTTAGGGTCGGAGGAATGGGTGAAATCACACCCACACGGACATAATTAAGCAAGAGAAGAGGGCTGAGGGTGTGACTGAGCTCCATATAAGAGCAGGAGTGTTTCTTCCATGGTACATATACAGATAATTTGTGGATCTCTTGTTGGGAAAATGAGATGATTCCCATCTGCCTTCATGTGATACATACCTTTATAAGAGCAATTAGAGCTGTAGACTAGGCTCCAGATAAAGGACAATGAACTAGGTTTCTAATGGTAGGTATGGACAGAATGAGGACATTTAAGAAATGTGAAAATAGCAGGATGTAGTATTTTGCTGGATGTGGTTGATGATGCATAAAGAGGAGTTTAAAGGGTACATGGATCGTTAGAAATAGTATTGGTTTTGGAGCTAGAAAATCTAGGCTTAATGCTAGTTCCATCTCTTTTTAATTTTATTATCTTGGAAAAATAATTTAACTCTGAAACTTCTTTAATCTATAAAAATGAGATTATCTCTATTTTGTAGGCTTGATGTAAGAACAGCCATAGTAATGTATTTGTGGTGTTTAGCTATCTTTCGTAAGTTTTGTTTTTTATTTTGGTGCTGAGGCTGGAACCCAGGGCTGTGTGCATGCTAGGTGAGTACTCTACCACTGAGGCACATCCTCAGCCCATTGTATTTTATTTTATTTTATTTTATGACACGATCTCACTTAGTTGCCCAGGCTGACTTGGAATTTATAACCCTCCTGCCTTGGTCTCTGAAGTAGTTGAGATTACAAGTCTGTGCATTATATCCGGCTTTGCATTAGTATAAGTGAAAGTTACTAGTATAATGGTACTTCACCATTTTTCTCCTCCCATCTTTAGCTTTCACATAAGTTATTCCTAGAACACACTACCTATTGTTTTACTGCCTCTTCCTCTTCCGAACTCCCTCCACCTTACAAAACAAAATTACTATTATGTTAGGCCTCATTTCTCCAGGAAGTTTTTTTGTTGTGACTCCTCACCAGTGCAGATTTGGTTTTCCTTAGTACCTTGAATTTATCTTTAATTCACAATGGTAATCATACTATGTCGCATTTGCCAATTAAACAAAATTTAAAAGAGTCTTGTTTCTCATTCATTATTTTGCCCCTAGCAGAATTCCTAGTATTTAGATATGTTTTCTATGACTATTTGGAAAACAGTTTAGTTAATGACATTCATGTTTCTGATTACGAAAACTGCATGGGTAATATTCTGTTAATAAGATTGAAAATTCAGGAGGAAGACAAACTTGGGGGAGAAGATAATAATTTTGTTTCTGAGCATGGTGAATTTGAGGTGCTTATCAGACATAGAAAAGAATATGTCCTGTAGGCATCTAAGTACGTGGGCCTGAGGAAGGTCCAGGGCTAGAGAGAAAGATTTGGAAGGCATCACTTTGCTGATAACAGTTCCCCCACCACATAAAAATTTGAGCCGCATTTATTGCCAAAACTGTCACCATGATCTTGAAATTCAAATGAAAATGTTTAAGACCAAATTTTGCAGAAAAAAATAAAGTTGGAGGACTCACACTTTCTAACCCAAAAACTTACTATAAAGCTGTAGTACTCAAGACCACATAGTACTGACATGAGGGTACATAGATATATAGGTCAATGAAATAGAGAGTGTTGAAATAACATTTACGGATAGCAAAGGCAAAGAGTAGGGAAAAATAGTCTTCAGCACCTGGATACTTACAAATGCAAATGAAGTTGGACCTCTACCTCACACCAAATATAAAGTAAATTAAAAATGGATCAAAAACTTAAATGTAGGGGCTGGGGATTTAGCTCAGTAGTTAGAGTGCTTGCCTTGCAAGCACAAGGCCCTGAGTTCAATCCCCAGCACACATAAAAAAAAAAAAATTAAGAGCTAAACTATCAAAGTCTTAGAAATAAAATAAGCAGAGTGAATATTCGTGACCTTTGATTTGGCAGTGAATTCTTAAATGTCAAAGGCATAAGCCCCAAATAGAAAAACTGGTAAGATTTCATGGAAAACATGTGCCTCACAAAATCAGCTAGAAATGTATAGTAAGTATAGCCCAGAAGATGGAAGAAAATATTTGCTAATCATATTTCTCATCTGGTAAGATAAGGTCTAGTATCTTGGATGTATAAAGAACACTGACAATGTTAATAGGTCAAAAAACCAAATTTTTAAAATCAAAAAAAACTTGCAAAGGTGTAGCTCCAAAAATACACACACTATCAATAAATACATAAAAACGCATTTAGAATCATTAGTTATTAAGGAGCTGTAAATCAAAGCCACAGTGAGATATCATTTCACACCCACTTGTATGGCTATAATTTAAATAAATACATGAATGAATGCATGCATTGATGTGAAGAAATGGGAACTTTCATACATTCCTGCTATAAATATAATGAAGGAAACAGTATGATTCAGATTCTGACTCAACTCTTAGCTTTACATTTCAATCTCTGACCCCAAAAGCAATGCCTTTATCCCAGATGAAACCTTCCTCCCCATGCTGAAAGCCCAGGGAGTCCGAATTCCTCCTCCTTAGCACAGGCCCCTGTGGTCAGATGACCACCCTAGAAGACCAGTGGTCTGCTTGACTCTCAGCTGCCTCGTAATTCAAAACATTCCAAACAAACTGCCTACCTGACAGTTGCATAAATAATTGACTTCACTCAAACTGACCAAACCTAGAAGATGAGCAGAACAGTTAAGATTTTGGCACCTAAAGGTGGGCTGCTAGACTGCTGTTTAGATGGTTCAGTGAAAAGTGTGTGGGCTCAGTGTCTCATTGACTAAAGGTTGGACCAACTGCCCAAGCAGGTAGACCAAGTTCTGGCTGAGAACAGGCTTTGGCTGCACCCTCTCTGGTCATGCGCCTTCCTGCTTGTGTCCTTTGTCACCGAACTTAGTTCCTGCTGTGCAAACTGTAGTCATTACCAACTCAGGCACCACTGAGTGGCTTCCTCTATAGAGCCTGCCTGGGAGCAGTTAGGATGCTGCAGAACCTCTCCTAGGCAAAGGGCATTGGTTTCCTCGACTGCAGATCTCTTTTCTGATGTATTCTATATTTACATATTTTCAACTATCTTGTATCCTTGAGTCATGATCATTGGTCTCCTTCCTCTTTGGATCTGCTGAAGTCCTAGCTTCTTTCAGTGGAAGAGAAATTTCTGACAAATTCTTTCCCTTCATATCCATTAAAATCTTCACTGTTCTCTGTAGACTCCAAAGGAAGAGAATTTCCCGACAGCTGAATAGTCTTCCTCACTCGTGATATCATCCAGGCTCTCCACAAGCCAATCATTTACTAGGCCCCAGATCAAGTCCTTGGAATCTCTACAGCACATATCCATGTGAACAGGGGCAATGACGATGGTATGGTAGCTTTTCTTATCCAGAGTTTTCCTCAGCAAGTGACTGATCCAGAATATTTTCATGATCTTTTCTTGGTCTTAAAGCCACCTCTTTCCTTGCAGTGTGCAGCAGTCTCTGCTGTATCTCCACCTCTGGGGGACAAGCCAGGAAAATTCAGATCAGCTGCATGGTAGGAGCAGGCCTCTGCCACCCTGTGTTGGTCCTGACCAGTGACAATTGAAACCAGGGCTCAGTGGCCGCAGCTGAACTTTGGCTCTGAGATCTGGGGCACCAGTGACCTAATAATAACTTTCAGCTAAGAAAAAGATAACATATTCCAAGGTTAACTTGGAAAGAACAGTTGTTACCAGCCATTCTGGTCCATATTCCCCATTGCTCCCAAAGAAACAATCTTGGTAGAAAGGACAAAAGTTTCATGGAAAGCTAGTGCTAAAGGAGACTAGGATGCCCTTGCCTCAAATCTTTGCCTCGCTTTGTGCAGGTGTGCAGAGGCTTTTATTGCAAGGAAGAGAAGGGAGGAATACAGTGAGACAATAGACAAGGAAGTTTCCATGCTGCTTTATCCCCTGGTCATTCTTAGCTCCTTTACTCCCTTGTGAAAAGGAAACTGGATCCCGCTTCTTGTGGTCAGCATCTATACATTTCTTTCAGACAGATACACTGGTTTTCTGTCCATCCGAGCAAAGGAGAGGAAGTAGTAGTGTACACTTTCAGCATAAGGAAGTTTGAGAACCAGCTTCTCTCTAAGAGAAAAAAAAAAGCCCTGGGCCGGGGATTTAGCTCAGTAGTTAGAGTGCTTGCCTTGCAAGCATGAGGCCCTGAGTTCGAGTCCCTGTACCAAAACAAACAAACAAACAAAAAGCCCTAATTTTTAAAGATCCATTTTACCTTCTCTGTTACACAGTGGTTTCCAACTTTTCTTCCCCAGTTCTCTGGGGGTTATGACACACTTAAGATGAGTAACTGTGGTTCAGTATCACAAGGGTTCTGCAGCAGTGATTAGCAAAAACAGCAGGTTCTCCTCAAGAAGCCTATCAGAAGTGTTGTGGAGTTTGCTAAGGAGGGCCACTCTTGTGGAAAAGCAGAGCTGAGAACCTAGCCTTGGCGTTTAAGGGCTAGGTGTTTAAGGAGAGAAAAGGAGATGTACCCATAAAAGGGATCAAAAGGAAATGGTCAGAGAAGGAAAAGGGCCAAGACACTCCTGGATCAGGTGTACTTCTTGGATCAGTGTCTTAGCTAGAGACTAAAAGAGGCTAAGTAAGGGAGGCAGTGAAGCATAGTGGCTAAAAGCTTGAACTCTGGACAGGTTGAATTCAAATCCTTGCTCTGCCACTTACTGTGTAATCTTGGGCAAATCTTCCTATACCTCAGTTTCCTCAACTCTAAGATGAGAGAAATATAGTACTTACCAGATAGGTCATTTCTTTAAATGAGATAAAATGTATAAAGTAGAACAGTGTCTGACACATATTAAATTCTCAGCCAGGTGTGGTGGCACATGCCTGTAATCCCAGCACCCGAGAGGCTGAGGCAGGAGGATCACTGTGAGTTCGAGGCTGGCCTGGGCTCCATAGTGAGTTCGAGGCTGGCCTGGGTTCCATAGGGAGACCCTGTCTCAAAACCAAAAAAAAAACAAAAACCCTCAATGAATGTTAGTTACCATGGTGATGGCAACAACAGTGGTAGTAGTAGAGGTAGTAGTAATGATGCAGAGGCAATAGCAGCCACAGGATCTACCACTTTGAGGGATGTAGTCAAGAAACAGCCAGCTGCACAGAATAGCTTCTCAGCAGGAAACCGGGATTCTGTTACCAGAGAGGAAAAGGGGTCAAGAACTAGAAAGTCAAACTGTAGCTCTCAGCAGGCATCTATAATCACATCCAGCAGTTGAGAACTGAGGGGATTCCGAAGGTTTGACAATGAGGAGGTGCTGACTTGGAGCAGTTGGCAGAGTGGAGCTGGCGAACGTCACTGGATGGTGTCTACTCCCCGTGACTCCTCTGCAGGTAGTGACTTCGATAGGTTTGCTGGTGTCAGTAGCCTCAGGTCAGTAGTCATTTGCTTGTGGGTAGAGGTCCAAGGTCATTTGCCGTTTGAAACAGTCCTCACTGAAGCTTCAAGAGTCACAGCAGATCTGATTGTCATATCATTTGACACAAATCGTGGTGACTGACTCCGTGCTGTGCTCGGAATTGCTTCCCCCTAAAAATCCTCATCCTGCATTTCTGCTTTTTCTGCTTATTGAGAACAGATGATAGATCAACAGGCTTGCCTCTTCCTGTAAAGATGTGGGGAGGGAACAGAAAGCAGTTATACTTCTTCCTCCAAGGAACATTTTCCACATTATGCTAACGATTATGAAAGGAGTTACTCACTGGCTTAGTGAGTGAAGCGTCATTGTCAGTCTTCATCAGGTTCTCTTACTGACAGTGTTCTTTACATCGACCTTCCTATGACCATGTGTTCCTCTCTGTATCTAGCTTAGTTGTTACAGAATGGTTTCAGAAAGTCTAATTTAGGATCCACAGAATTCTGGGAAGTTTCCCCGAGATTATTTTAGCTAAGGAAAATTTTATAGACTGCAGTTGTAGAAAACAGTTATTAGGTAGATACATTTGGGAAGAGTTATTCTCTAAACTATTGAGTTTTCAATTTCTGAACGTGCCATCTTAATTTATTTAGGTTCTCTTTAATTTTCTAAACAACCTATTGTAGTTTTTAGTATGGAGGTGTACATATGTTTTGTAAATGTGATTCTAAACATTTCATGTATTTTTATATACATGGAAATTTTTTACATTTCAAATTGCTGTGAGTACAGAAAAGATCGTTGATTTTTTTTAATATTGACTTTGTATTGTGTTACCTCATTATGTTGATTCTAGTAACTGTTTTTTTGTTCTGTTACCTATAACTGGCCTTCAAGGAATAAATTCGATTTAGGTACTAATGATTATTAGAAAACTATTTAAAATAGTGTGTAACCTGATACTAAAAAACTATAAATTAAAATTTACAGTGAAACAGGATTTGTTTTCATCAATCATAATAGGAAAAGCCTGAAAAGATAATGACCAATTTCAGTGAGAGTAAGTGAATGGGAGCCTTCTTGCATTTCACTGTTGGACATACAAATTAATTCCTTTTTAGGAAGCAAACTGCCCAACTATCAGACTTGAAATTAGTCCAGATTTTTACCTATGGAAATTTATCTCTAGGAAATAATTTTGTGTATAGGAGTAGATAGGTAGACATATACAAATATACATATATATGTGTGCTTTATGCATGGAAAGTTTCATCCCAAGGTATGTTAGAAGAACATAGCTCTATAAACATTTGGTCATTCCACACTAACTTTGAGTGCCTGCTCTGCAGAACACTCTCAGGCACTATCGAACAGAATTGACTTAGTCCATGTAGCTATTTATATTAGTGGAAAAATTGGAAACAACCTAAATGTCCAGCATTCTGGCAGTAGTTAAGTAAACTGTGATTCATCCATGCAGTGGAATACCGTGAATCATCGTTGGTTTTACCCTTCCCTGCCTCCTGTTTAGGGGTATTTCCTGAGACTAGTGTGAAATATAAAGCAGTCCTTAAAAGTGAGTCACAAAGATAATGTAATCTGGATAAATACTTAAAACAGAGTATTACTGAATGAGCTAGATACAAAATCATAGATATAATGCAGTTATAACCAAGGGGAATAGAGAATACACACAGGGGAGAAGTCACCAAGAGTTAATAGTGGTTGTATTCTGTGATGAAACTGAATGACGTTTTCTGCTTTTTTTTTATTCTGAATTTTTTCTAATAAGCCTTTGTTATTTGTATGATTTTTTTTACCCGTAAATGCTTTGGTAACAGAAACTTAACAAAAAGTGAAGGTTTTCATGAAAGCACAGACAGCTCAGTGGCCTTTTCATGAATCAAATGGAATTTCATCAGAGACTTTTACCACCTCTTCTGACTGGTTGCCTATTTCAGCTCTGGTGAGTGTATCAGTGATTAGAAATCTGCTGGACACCCAGCTCTGTATCTGATGTCATCTGCATCCACACATGCAGCACTGTAGATGCCCTTGTACGGTACTGTGTCTCACATTTAGCAGTGAAGTGGGTAACATGGTTTTCAGTGAATGATGTTTTTAGAAAACACTGTATCTTTATCTGAAGACTGCTTGGGATTATGGCTAGCTAGCCTCCAGACCTATAAAATCTGAGTCAGCTAGCTTTTTATGGCCTTATGGTGAATTTAAACAATTCACATACATTCTTATTGTGACCAGTAGTATGAACTGGACATGGTGACACATGCCTGTAATCCCAGCATTCTGGGAAACTGTGGCAGAAGGACCACATGTTCAAGCCCAGCCTGGGCAATTTATTTACTTAGCAAAACCCTGTGTCAAAATTTAACACACACATACACACGCGTGCGCGGCAGGAGACACTGAGATGTAGATCAGTGCAAAGGCCCTGAGTTCAAAACCCAGTACTGGTTTTGAGATTCGAGGGGGAGGGATTTCTGAGATTTACCCTTGCTCTCCTTGCCACCTCAACCTTAACCCAGGTATTGCCCCAGTGCTGAGGATTAAACCCAGGGCCTTCTTCACGCTGGGTGAGTGCTCTACCACTGAGCTATTTCCCAAGCCCGAATTTTATTAAACTGCTCTTCCTTCTGGTTCAGAATTCCAACCCTTTTCTTCTTTGTTCTCTTCCCTACATTTCTGTTCAGATAAAATTTCTAATTGTACGAACTTTATATGTGCAGGGTCAGATCTCTCACACCCTGTAACTTTGCTGCATGCTGCTTAATTTTGACTCCATCTACACTCTAGATTTTGGTTTGGTTTGGTTTGGTTTGTTTTGATTTGGATTTTCTGTGTTTTCAACTGTCAGTGACACACACGTTTGTAGAAAAGACATCTTACTTTTTGTTTTGTCTGGACTTATGTGTGGGGCTTTTGCTTTGGTCTAGGTTGATTTGCCTTTTCTGTTAAAGCTTAGATTGTTCCTACACCCACACAGAAACTTCATCCAAGACTGTCCTTAGCAGAGCAGTGGAGAAACAAAAGCATACTGTTGGTTCTGACTTCCATTCGGTTTGACAGCTGATTTCAGGAGTATGTAGTTTTCTTCCTTTACCTGGCAACTTATTTATTCAACAGACTGAAGAATGGAGGACTCAGCCTGTGTGTAAAGTACGAAACTGTTAAGATCACAGAAAATTATTTCTAGAAGACACTTTAAAAGCTATTCTAGCCCAAGTCCATTATTTCATAGCAGAAAAACGCAGGGCCCAGAGATGGGGCATGGCTTAGCCTACGCTGTGTAATGACTTAGCGGCAGGGAATGAACCCTGAGTTCGGAGTTCCCACTGTGCAGTGGGCATCTTCCAGGGGCAGAGGTGCTGGTTCGTACCAGGACAGGACTCTGAGGGCTGCAGAGCGGCTTCCTCGGGCTAGCGAAAGCACTAACTTCTCTCATTCAGTGTGATTCTATTTACGGGAAACAGTGGTAGGGTTTGTATATAAGGCGTACCATGAAGTCTGCTGAAGTTCACATTTCTTGCCTCCTTAAAAATCACCTTCCCATCATTCTTGATATTCCAGTATACCTATTATCTATTTTTTTTTTATTTTAAACCAAGAACATGTATTGGTACATTCTACATATAATGGTCACATTCATTACATTTATTCTGTACCTATACATGATACATCTTGGTCCTGTTATCTATTTTAATGCAAAGAAATTCCAAGTAATGGAGATTTTTCTTCCAGTACAGCTGATTTTGGGTATTTATGCTAACGTTTACAGGCCAGTGAAGTAGGGAAAACAGAAATGTCCTTCTTATAAAAGTGAAAGTCACTCTGGGATTTATAGGTCCCGGTGGCAGAGTTAAGCATATTCTGAATCTAATCTCTCCCATCCCAACACAGATATCATAGATAAAATTCTTTTAAAGTTGTTTTTAAAAATAGTCATACTTAAAAACAGAGTCACTTTGGGCCAGTAGTAGAGGAAAAAGACCCTTGACCGGGGAGCTACTAGTGGGTATGAGTGGTTGGGCCCAGAGTTTGTATATGGGTCTCATCCACGCAGAACGTGAATCCAGGAGAGAGGAACACACTATTCTGGCTGCAAATGGGAGCCGAGTTCAGTCAGCCTATCCCAGGAGTCTCAAACCAGAAATAAGCTGCTTGATCCTGACTTGAAGTAAGGGAAGTGTGGAAAAAGTAGGCAAGCACAGGGACTCTCTCAAGATAGAACTCAGGTGCAAACCACTTTTGAGCAAAGAGTGCAGAGCAGGTTACCTAGATGGAAGGAGAACCCACAGTTGACAGCCTGAGGTCTGGTTCAAGGTAGGTATCTCATCAGAGTTAAACAGAGGCAAGTTGAAATTTCCTGTAGGCACAGGTACTCATATTTTAAAACTATCGTAAGAATTCATTCTTCAAAGCATTACCAAGAGCCCAATAAAATTTGAGACCGTGAAAAGTAGTCAAGAGACCCAGCATCCAAAATGGTGGCACACACCTGTAATCCCAGCACTCAGGAGGTTAAGGCAGGAGGATCTCAAGTTCAAGGCCAACCCGGACCAGTCTGGACTACATCGTGGATAGAGCCTCAATAAATGAAAGAATTTATATCTGAGAAAAAAAGAATAAAGAGGATTTCAGATAAGTTAAAAATCTCAGCATACAAAAGATGTTAGAGTCCACAGACTGAGAATATATGTAAGAAGAGAAAGGTGTGAAAGAGAACCATTTAGACTTCTTGGAAGTGAAAAATATTATATTGGAATGAAAAATACATTGAAATGAAAAAATTGAAATTATTTTTTATTTTTTTTACTACATGTTGCAGTACATAATGATTATAGTCATCGTAGGAAGTTGGTATATGTACATAAAACACTTATTCTTTTTACTTCCCTCTCACCTCTTTTACCCCTCCCCATCTCTTGGTCCCCTTCCCATTTGAAAATATTACATTGAAATGAAAAAAAAGTGAAAAACATTATATTGAAACAAAAAAATACAAGCCAGTTGTGGTGCACACTTGTAATCCTAGCACTCTGGGAAATTGAGGCAAGAGGATTGAAAGGTCAAGTCAGCCTGGACAACTTAGCAAGATCTTGTCTCAAAATATAAAGGGTTGGTGATGTAGCTCAGTATGAAGGCTCTGAGTTCAATCATCAGTACTGCAAAAAATAAAATGTGTAAATAATTATGATACAAATTAACCTACAAAGCCAGAGAGATACTCTAGCTCTTTTCCAAATGATATTTGAGAGGTGAAAGAAAAAGATATATGCAAATATTCAGCAACAGAAAATTGGCAACATTAATATCTGTCAAAAGGTAAAGCATCAAATGACAGAAAGGTATCTTTTACTTCCAAAAAGGGAACAATCCTCTACAAAGATACAAAATGGACTGTAAGTAATAAAATTTTGTCTCAGAATATACCAAAAACTGGCAGAATATAAAGGAGGAGTATTTCAGTAGTTACTATTACAAATTTTAACATGCCTTTTCCAGAAACCAGTATGTCCAAATGATAAAAATACTTAAGGACATAGAGGATTTTAACAACATAATTAACCACCTTAATCCAATACATATAAAGAATATGTGGAACATGTGTATCATGAAGACCACACTACATTAAAGCCAACGTTTACTCATTCATTTGATAAATATTGACTGATTGAACAGCAGATATTTTTCTAGGCACTTGTAATCTACCAGTTTATAAAATAGACAAAGGTCCTGACTTGTTAAAACTTACATTCCAGCAGGGAATAAGGGAGGGGGACAGATGTAAGCTGTAAACACAATTTAAAAAAATATACTGGGGTTGGGGATTTAGCTCAGTGGTAGAGCACTTGCCTAACAAGTGCAAAGCCCTGAGTTCAATTCCCAGTACCCCTCCCAAATATATTTAAAAAAAAATACACACACACACACACACACACACACACACACACTCTATTTGGCACTGATGCAATTTGAAAAGAATTGACTAAGACATTAGTTGGAGAGGGGATACATTTTATCCATTTGGAGGTCCCAGTAAATCTTACTGACAGTCTGAGATTTGAATAAAGATGTGAAGAAGCTGTAGACGTGGGTCACAAAGATATGTGGAAGAAGAATTATTTCAGGCAGAGGGAACAGCTGGAACGAAGGCTGTATGGTGGGAAAGTACTGGCACAAACAAATTTACAAAAAGTAAATTATGGAGGAAAATGGTAAGAAAGAGTCTGATCATGTGAGAGTAGGGTGTTGTAGGCCATTATTGATTTCTGTAAAAAATGAGGGCCCACTACAGGATTTTGAGTAGAGGAGTGACAATATCTTCTTAAATTTTCAATGAACATTACAGCTGCTGTGTTAAGAGTAGACTTGACCACAAGAGTAGAAGCCAGGACACTATTAGAGGAATCCAGGCAAAGGGTGATGAGGTTTGGATCACATGGTAGCAGTAGAAATGTGGAGAACTGGTAAGATTCTGGAGACATGAGAAGGGAAAGCCAACATTTCCTGGACTGTCGCATGTGGGACATGGAAAAGAGGAGTCCTAGAGGACTCCATGGGCCTCGGCTTAAGCAGGTGGCAGGACAGTGGCTATGAACTGACATAGAGAAGGTTGCAGATGAAGCAAATTGGGGAAGAAAACTGGGAATCCAATTTAGGAAACTTCGAATTTAAAATATCTCTTAGCTACACAACTGGAAAATTTGGTAGTTGGTATTTGGATGATACTTAAAGTCATGAGATTACATGAGACAATCGAGACACAATGAAGAAAGAAGGCCTAGGAAGTGTTTGGAGTCCAGTGAGAGTAAAGAAAGTGTATCAAGCTAGAGGCAACTATTAACTGTCAGATGTACCTGATAAGTCAGCAGGATGAGGACTTGGAGTAGCTGTCACTTTTGTTAACATGGCAGCCTTCACACATAGTGGGTTGGAGGAATAGTAGGAGAGGAAGCCTGATTGAAATGGTTTTAAAATGCACTGGGAGGAGACAGGAATTGGAAACATTGAGAAGTCCCTGTGTGTGTGCATGCGCATGCATGCACATGTGTGGTGCTGGGGATTGAACTCAGAACCTCACATATACTAGACTGTACCACTGAGCAACATCCTCCATCCCCATGACGCCATTTTTGAGACAAGGTCTCACTAAATTGCCTAGACTGGCCTCAAACTTGCAACCGTCCTGCCTCAGCCTCCCAAATCACTGGAGTTACAGTTGTACATTACTGTGCTCAACTATGAAAATACTTTTTTTTTTTTTAAGAAGTAAGCTTTTTTTTTTTTTTCTTTTACCAAAGAGGGGCAAACAATACAGGGGCAGCTTGCAGGGGAGGTATGGTCAAGAAGAGAATCTTTAAAAAATGGAAGAAACAGGTGCATGTTTGCGGACAGGAATGATCCCAGGGAAAAGAGGGAAAGATATGATGTATGAGGAAGAATAGAGAACTGCTGAAATGAAGTCCTTCAGTAGGATATATAGAGCACAGTTGAAAACCTGGCTTCGGACAGAAACATGTGAGGTTATTCTGTAGTAATTGGTGAGAATTATAGGTAATGGTTACATGTGGTGATGGGAGTCTGTGGAGTTCTCTTCTGGTTGTTTCTTCAGTTTGCTTAATGAGGTGGAAAACATGACCAGGAGCCAAGAAAGAACATGAGGAAGTGTTAGGTGTTTGAGTTGAAAGAAAAAGGGATGAGATGGTTGCTTATGAAAGCGAACCTACTATAGGTTCACAGTAATGAATTTAAATTGAGACCGCTGAGCATGGTTGCATGTTTATCCAACCATATTCATTTGCATAGGTGCAGGCAAACAAAGTATGCCCAGATGAATTTAAAGGAATGAAATATGGTTGAGATAAAAACAGAAAACAAAATAGCAGTAGAGGTGATTGGTAATATCAGAAGCTGATTCTTTCAAGAAGTTGTAAGTACAATAAATCTTTAACAATCTGATTAAGAAAAAAAGGTGTAAACAAACAGTATGAGAAGGGAAAGGGGGACAAATTACAGATAAAACATTTAAAACATAAGGTATTAATTAGAGAAATGAAAATTAAAGCAACACTGAGATGCTGTCTCCAGAAAGAATGGCTATCATCAAGAAATCAAATAATCACAAATGCTGGAGAGGCTGCAAGGAAAAAGAAACCCTTCTACATTGTTGGTGGGAATGTAAACTAGTAGAACCACCATGGAAATCAGTATGGAGATTCCTCAAAACTCTTAAAACAGAAATTCCTTTTGACCCAGCTGTTCCCTTCTGGGTATCTTCCTGAAAGATACATGCACACCCATGTTTACAGTAGCACAACTCATAATAGCTACATCATAGAAGTGGCCTATACCTCCAGCAACAGATAAACGGATGAAGAAATGGCATACTACTCTGCTATAAAGGATAAATTTGAGTCATTTGTAGGAAAATGGATGTTTCTTGCACCCATCATGTTAAGTGAAATAAATCAGACACATAAGCTCAGATGTCGTATGATTTCTCTTGTATGAGAAACCCAAAGTATAAATAAATAGCAAAATAAAAGATAGGCAGTAGAGAATAATAAGAGCTTTGGCAAATGGTAAGGGGATTAACAGATGTATGAACAACTTACATACATCAAGTTGTACTTGCTATACTTATTACATCAAGCCTAGACTAACTTGGACAAATTTTATAAAACCTTCAAGGAATAAGCATAAGGCTACTTACAACAACTGTTTCAGAGAATAAAAAGAAGGGAATTAGAACGCACACTAGCTTGTCTTCCAATTTAGGCAGGAAAAACAAAGTCTGAATACTTCCCATAAATAGAGTAGGAAAATAAAGACGTTTAACATTATACTGAGGCAGTACAAGTCTCACAAAGTCTACAGTTACTCTTGTGGGTGGTCAAAAATAGACCTGCTTGCTTCCTCAAGATTTGATTCCAACTGTAATGATGGGTTTTGGATACTCAGTCTGTGTTATGACCAATAATAGTGTATACTTTTAAGATAAGTGGGTCACCAATAGTCTGTGGTGTGGAGTAGTTATTTATTTTTAGTTTGTTTGGACATGGTGCTCCCTAAGCATATGTAGATTGACTCTGTGACCTTAACTGCAATAACACATTGTTATCACTGCCCCATTCAGCCAACCCAGATAGTGATATTACTTGCAGCATTGTGCAAACCACTGAGAAGGTGTCTGGGACACTAAGAGATTAGCTCCTGCCTACTCTGTGTGCTCAAAGGGAGCAGTGCTTGTTATATGTATGCCAGTCAGCTCAGTCATCACAGAGCTTAGTTCTTTCCTGTGCTGCGTGCTAAGCAAAAGACTCCAGGAATCTAATCAATTTGATTCCCAGATTGCTCCTGTTTAGCACAAACATCGCCATGCCTCATGAAACTCACAAGTGGTGCTGCTTAGAGCAGCGCTATGCAGCTCTTGTACTCTGCAACAGTGTTTGCCTCCGCGTAATTATGTTTAGGTGGAATCTTGTTGGCATTGCAGTATGAGGATGGCAGAGCTGACAGGACCATTAACTTGTGTACGCTGGGAATTGTTTCCTCCTTCCTCCTCTGGATGACTAAGAAAACTGAATTTCTGAATTATGATGTAGGGTTGGAATGCATTTTTAAAAATATGTACTCAGGACAAAAAATAGTACTCTCCTTACGAAATATTTTTCTTTCAGCTTTTTCTCTTTTGCGGTGGGTGTGTTTGTTGATTTGATTTGGTATTTCTTGTATCTTAGGCATAAAGGGAAACTTTTATATCGTTTTCAGGAGTGTAGCCATGTTTTTTTTTTTTTAGCCAGAAGCAAAGCTTTAACTCTCCTGATAAAATCCTAGTGAAGGGGACAGGGTGGTCTTCAGTGGAAAGACAGAAAAAGAAGTTGGATATTAGAGAATTCATTTGACTCAGAAGAAAGTCATTTGAGAATAAGGGAAATGAGAGAATTGAGAATTAAACCCAGTAGTAGAGTGGCATCTTTGATCTTGAACTGTTTTAAAGTACAGTATTTGTAACTGGGAACATGGAGATAAAGCATGACACATAGACTACTAACAATATGTATGGGCAGACATTTACACTCTGTCAGTAGTCTGTACAAAGCAACAAGGTGCACGCCAGTTCAGTGCAGATCAGGAAGGCTCACCCATAGACTGACTGTTCAGGTTCTATGCTATTATAAGAAAATTAGGTATTGAGTTCCTAAATTCATCCTGAATGTTGAGGGAGGGAATATTCTTAGTAAGCCAGGTGAGCAGAGCAGCCTTTATTTGTAGATAAAATGTAAATTAACAACTATGAAAACTACTAGAAGTATTTAAATTTCAAGTGAACCAAACACGGATTGTTTCCTTAATAGCAGCCTTCGTCCTTAAAACTCTGCAATTACTAATAATGGGAAATAATTCTTTTTCCTACCAGCTGATGGAGCATTCAGCTAAGTTTATAGGCTTTCAAGACAATTTCTAAAATAAAAAGCAAATCAAGTTAATGACAAAAAGTTGAACTCTTAACATTTAGAATTCTGAACTTTGTGTTTATAGTGTATTTTTTAAGTCACAGTTTATAATGCTTCTGTAACTTTATAACTTTGAGATGTAAGTTTCACTTTCAAGAAGTTTGTCATCATCACACATTTGACCCTAAATTTTAGGTATGTTAGCTGGTAGGATGTTTCGCCTGGCATACGGATTATAAGCACAATCTATCTATCACAAATATCTTTAGATACTAAGCACTTGAATGGACTTTCCGTTTTGTTTTTTGTTTTTGTGGTGCTGGAAATTAAACTCAGGGCCTTGCACTTGCTAGGCAAGTGCTCTACTACTTAACTATACCCCTAGCACCTAGATTTATAAGTTACAACGTAATTCAACAGCTTTCTCCCTTTTTAGAACAACTTAGTTGAAGTATAATTTATGTATGCTGGATATAGTTAAAGTTTACTATCTGATGAATTTTGGGATATGTTTGCATCCAGTGAATGAACCTTTTAGAGCTTTGGCTGATAACAAACAGCCCGCTGCGGCATACGTGCCTCGGGCTGGCCACCACTGCAACTATCTCCAATTCTACCTCTTTACTGAGTATCTTTAATTTTAGCAGAAGTTTTAATTAAGTCATATACTTTTAAGCTACTTATCCATTATGGTATTTAACCAACTACATGTGCCATTTTAAAAAAGAAGGAAAACAATGTTTGCTACTTTTAGCCAAATCAAAAAGATTAGTTTGCTCTCTTAGTGCTCCTGATCTTTTCCAGCACCTTTTCTCATCAGAGTGTTGCAAGCATTAGGCAGAGTAATTCTTCATTTTGTAGATCTGTGTCCAGCATTGCAGGATGCTCGGCGTCACTGCCCCTGACCTACTAAATGCCAGTAGCACCTTCCATCTTTGTGACAGTCAGCATTCCCACATACTTCCAAATGTCTGTGTTATAAGTATTGCCCTATCCCTACCCTTGAAAACCTCTACTCAGATTCTGAGTTGCCCCATCTAAATTTATTGCTGCTTATATACTTCAGGGCCTACAAAGACTGTGAAGAGGGAAAGGCTGCATAAGTTGTTCACATAAAAAAGAGGTAGCTTTTCACTGATGTTTGCTGTTGCTAAATTTAAAGTTAATTGCAAAACATTAAACTGATGAACCAATTCTGGGACAGATTTACGAACTGATTTTCTTAAAGGGCCTTTATAATCCCTTTACCCTTAAGTGAATTTCTAAGATTTAAATTTTCGTAGCTCTAGGGCATGATTATTTAAGTCTATAAGAGCAAAATTGGGAACATTTTATAGACTAATAAAGTTATTAAGAGCTCCATTCTGGGCAACTTGTAGATCTGTCTTGCTTTTCCTGTGTGTTGCTGCCTCATACCTCAGAATGGCACTATACCCTGTCCCTAGTGGCACTATCCCCTCCTCCTAAATGGCACTGCTCCCTTCCCCTTAAAGAACCTGTTGGAGTATATGCAAGCCATTCAGTGAATATATTTGTTGGTCTGATGTTTAGCTTTTATTGCTTTTTCATAAAGAACACATGTTGAAAGCCCTTTATTGAGCAGAAAGAATTGCATGGCTTTTCTCTGCTCTGCTTTTCCTTACATGTGGAAACAAAGGCCAGGTCTTCACTCTGGAATGATTCATATCAAAGGAGAAGTGAGGGTAAGAGATGCATTTTGTGATAAGTCCCTAATCTATCTCCCTCACTTGAGAACATCTGGGCAGGAGTCATCGTTAAATGTGATATAGCACTACTGATTTTGCCCGTCCCCAAAGAAAGAAGGAGTTATTTTCACAGCATATAAACTAAAGCAGGATTAATATGCAGAAATGTTAAGGAAAGGGCCAGCAAGGAACCTGTTGCCTTTGGAACTTCTTGTGCACGCCCATCCCCCACGTGCTGATCGCCCCTCCAGGTGCCCAATAACGCAGCACCAGCGAAAATGTGTAGGTCGATGAGTGAACCCTGACTCCTGACTTGGTTGTGTGCTATTGATAGTCTCCTTTAAAACACCATAAGATCAGAAATTATAAGAGTCAGCCTTGATGATTAATCTTAGCCTTATGGGGGCCTTATTTTGCAATTGTATGAATCTTGAGATGTCCTTGAGATGGAATTGTGTGTTAAAGTCCGTGTACTGAACACTTAATAGTTGGTAGATGGATTAAAGGAAAAGCGTCTGCTGGTGAAGAAAAATTAAAATATATTCTTTGGAACTTACATTCATAAATGGGCCTGCAAACAACTGTTATATTCAAACTCAGCTCCAAAAGAGGAAACAGTCATCCAAAACAGCACCGGTGATACTTGACGCATCCCGTTCTTCCCTAAGTCTGAGACAAATACTTTGTACTGTGGCTATCAATGTAGGTCAGAAGTTTATAAATGTAAGCTGCTAAACAATGATTTACAGGAAGCAGCAAAGAAATTTTTTAAAGCCTTGGTGATGTCTATCAAACTATCAGTGATCGGCTTTGGGTCTTGAAGACCTCGTGGTGTGGAAACTATGCTCACCTTCTCGAGGAACGTTCCCATACTGTCCACATGGAGATGGTAACAGATTCTTTTGTCACCGTGCCAATAATAGAGTATGAGATACCATAGTTTTAGATGATTGAGTTTCAACTTTGAGAATACTTCAGAAAAAGCTAGGCCTAAAGGTTTTTTTTTCTTCTTCTTTTTGTTTTTGAGACAGGGCGTCACTATCTATTCCAAGCTGGCCTTGAACTTATTTTGTAGCTAAAGCTGACCTTGAACTGACAGAGATTCTCCTGCCTCAGCAGGAGAGGGAATAGTGGTGGGATTACAGGTGTTCACCTCTACACTGACTGGACCTAAACTTTCTAACTAGTAATTCATACCTTAAATGTCTTGCAGCTCAGGCTTAATTCTGACATTCTCAAGGATTCATGAGAGGACTTCCTCTGATCCCCTTGGCCAGGAGCACTCCAGAATTTTATTCTGCTCTATTGTCTTTTTTTTTTTTAATAAAATAACTTGAAAGATACAGAGCGGGGCTGTGACATTGTGAGACTATTTTCAGGCAGCTAATTCCAGGAGGGCATTATGGCTCACATTTGTAATCCTAGCTATCAAAGAAACAGGCAGAAGGATCAAAAGTTTGAGCCCAGCCTGGGCAACTTTGTAAGACCATGTCTCAAAACAAAAAGTGAAAATGTCTAGAGATGTGGGGCAGTGGTAGAGCACCCCTGTTGCGTTTGATCCCTAGTACAAAAAAAGAAAAAAGTAATTGTAAGAGATTAAAAATTTTTAATTGTAGTGTGATAAAGCCACTCTTGGTTTTACAAACCAATAGACTTACACAGATTATTTTTAATTATTACACTTAATGTAGTTTCCCCACTATGGTCCACCCCCTTCTTTGTGCACATGTTTATATTTGTATACTCTTGTCATCAGGAGTTTTTTAAACCAGTTAGCCTCTGACTTAAAAGCCTCTGACTTAAAAAGTAAATGATGTTCTTCGTAAGCTGCCTGTTGCTTCACCATGTCTTCATATTCGCTCCTTCCTTCCACTCCCCAGTTCTTTCCCTACTCAAAAACTTTATTAGATGAAGTTTTAAAACATTTGTGTTACTTTGACCTGTCTTGGATAAATATCCTTGTGTAGACTGGTAGCAGAATTAGATGGTTTTTTCCTCTAAAGCTGATAATGGTACCATGTTTGATACCCAAAATGCAGTGTGCTTCGAAATTTTAGAGACAAACAGCTGCTACCATTTCCCCCTTCAGAGGGTAGTGAACACTGTTGACCTTGAATTGTCCGTTTGCTGGGGAAAGGGGAGAACTGTGTTCTTCATTTAGGAAAAAGTGAGTTGAAATTATAAACGTTCTTTCCTTATGAGGACAGAGAGTACTGGTTCCTCCAGCTAAAGCCCTTCAGTGCAATTCAGGGAATCACCATTCTGGCCATGGGACATGGTGCATTTGAGTAGTCTGGATGTTTGCACAGTAAAACTCTTGACAGTCTGACACTAGAGGGGATTCTTGGAATTATATCAACTATAACAACAGATCATTCTCTCCTGACCTACAGTGGTGTTTGTCTACCAAATCCTAAATTTGGGTTTATAAGTAGTGACTTTTTGCAGTATTTCTGGATTTTGCTGATCAAGCAGTGTTGAGTGGAAGCACGTGTCCTTTGCAGAGATGAGATGACTGTACTTGTGTCATGCCAGAGCAAACACTGCTCTCGCTCTCTCACCAGCAAAAAGACTTACACGGACTCTGTTCTTATGAACACATTTACACCACTGACTTCCAAGAAATATATTTTACACTGTGACCCAGTATACATATAATTGTATTACACAGAACTAAAACAGCAATTCCATGAAAACACACCCATATTTGCGATATGTAGTATACTCTCACATTTACTATTCTCTTTTACATTGTTTTTGTTAATTTTATTTAGAGACAAGATCTAGCTTAGTTGCCCACGATGACCTCAAACTTGCTATCCTCCTGCCTCAGCCGTCTGAGTAGCTGGAATTACAGAGGTGCACCATAGTACCCAGCTATATTTTGCTTTTTATTGATCTGATTGTGAACCACTAAATTGATTGATAATCTATTCAACTTACAGTCATCTTGCCTTGAGACCCAGGGATTGCCTGCTTCATTAGCCAGTTTGATTCTGGACAAACACACAATCATCCTAGAGTCCTCTGTAGTGAGAAGCTATCGTTCAAGTGTTCTGGAGCTAAGCTATCACTTTTTCCTTCTTTCCTACCCTCAGAAGATGAAAGAACTGGGCTCTTTTCTTTTTATTTTGAAACAGTTTCAAACTACAGAATTATTTCAAGAATTGGACAGAGAACACCAGAAACTCTTTAACCAGAGACTAAATTCAAATTTCCCCTGTTGTCTCAATAATATCCTCTGTGGTAGAAGAATACAATCTAGGATCTGAATTACACCCATTTTTTTATCCCCCTAGTCAGTATTTCCTTGACTTTTATGACTTTGTAGTTGTGACAGTAATAGGCCAGGGATGAATGTCCCCCAGTTTGGATTTGTCTAATGATTCCTGGTAATTAGACCCAGTTTATGCATTTCAGGCAACAGTGTCACTGCATTGACACTGTGCTCTTCTCATTTCATACTGTCAGTTTGTCCTGTTGCTGGTGATATTGACTTGGTCACTAGGTAAAGGTGGCATCTTAAACTCCTTTTCTTCTTCTGTGATTAATAAGTATATTATGAGGCAACACTCTGAGATTATGTGCAATCTGCATCCTTATCTGCTGTTACCCACTGACGTCCTTTACTCTTCCTTTCCTGGACTGATTTTACAATAATGGTTGCTAAATTGTGATTTTTCTAACTTCATTACTCTTTCTTCATTTTTTAATAAGACATTTTAGTGTAAGGAAGAACTTCTTTATTTTTTTCCTTCATTTATTTATTTTGTTGTACACCTTTGGATTCCTGTTAGTAGGTTATAGTTTAATGTTATCATTTATTTTGATGCTTACATGGTCCTAGGTTTGGCTTTTTAAGCTGACTTCTGTTTCCTTTTGTCATGTCCCCATCGTTGTTTAAGCACTTTCTTTCTTCTGCTGCAAGAGACTCAGGCTCATTTTCTTTCCCTGTTCTTGGTTTGGAATTAGTCATTTCTCCAGGAGCCCTGTTCCTTTTAGTGGAGAGTGGCGTTTAGAAACAATGCTCTGGACACCAGGTATGCTAAACACTGTTGGGATGTTGCTCCTCCCAGGCCCTCTCAGTAGACAGAACTGGGAACACATATATTGATGTGCTCACTTATACATATACATTTACAGTTAGTTATTTCTCTGTCCATATGGAAGATCCTGACTCTACGAACTCCTTCAATTCCTGCATACTACAACAGCATTCATACTAGCTGTCCCTTTTTTCATATTTATACCTGTTCTTTTTAACAATGAGAAATTTAGTGCCTGTTGTACTCACTATTTTTACGTACCTATTCAGTCTCCTTTATAAATCCAGTCCCCTGAGTAGACCAGGCTGATACCTCACCACCACTTTCTTATGCCAGGGTTCTGTCTTCCAAGAAATAAGGTTGGGAAGAGGGAGAAGATAGCTAGAGAAAGAAGTTTTTTCTTAAAGCCTTGAGAATGAAATTCTATCATCCCTTTCACAGTAGCCTGTTATATAACCATGTACAAAGAAGTACATAGAATATCAAAACAAATATTTAAGCTCTTAAATTTCATTGCATATCATAATGTGGCTTTTCACACATTTGATTTTCTTCTTTTGTAGGGGGTGCTGGGGATCGAACTCAAGACCTTGTGCTTATGAAGGCATGTGCTCTACCACTTGAGCTAAATCCCCAACCCCCAATTTTCATTTAGATTCTAATTTGTGTTTTGTAAATTATGTGCGTATTGACCAAGAACTTTTTGTAAGAACTACCATGTATTGGGTACAAGTATATTGGACACGGCTGGATGGTGGATATGCTATATGTCAGGCCTAAGCCATGTAATAACTCTGCAAGTAGGTATTATCACCACCTCAGGGATGGACCAGATAAGATCCTACAATCAGGTCAGATAGTTAAGTAGAGATCCAAGTTCCAACCCAGGATATCTGGCTGCAAAACTGCACTCTTCCCAAGCTGCATGTACAGTAGAAGTATGTTGGTTGCATTGGGAATCATCATCACTGGAGAGGTCTTTTACCAAGCACCATTACTCTTAAATTTAATTTTCTTGATTTAAAAAAATAAAAAGAGGGGAGATGGTAGCATGCTTGTCTTGCAAGTAGGAAGCCCTGGGTTCAATTCCCAACACCAAAAAAAATTGTTTTAAAATACTGGAAATTACTCAACTGGTTTGTTAATTTCTTCCCTTAAATTTTGGGAGATTTGAGTCAATTAGGGTCCATGATCAGGATTCATTGGATATCATAAGGCATTTTATTGGCTTCTTCACACATTTGAGATGTTTCACCTCAAAAACAAGCATATATAATCCCTAGTTCTTCTGTGTGTTGGAAACTGTTGAACTGACTACCCGGGACTCTTAATTCAGTTATAGTAAATAACCCCCTAAAGTTTATGTCACTTTTCCCGCCCCTTTATCTCACCTGAAAGAAATAAAACATATGAAGCCAACATTCCATCATGCCTACCTGGAAAAAAAATTATGTTTAAACAAGTGCTTGTGCAAAGCTTGCTCCCTGAAGTCTGCTGCTCAGGTTTTCCTTTACCAGGCTCTCTGGTTACTAAATCTTAACTTGAGAAAGAAGAGGTTGTATCTGTTTGGAGAACTTCCACCTGGGGAAGCAAAAAGGAGAGTGATTCTCACCATCAGGTGTACCTGTATGCTGATCGTCTGTGAGCAGAAAGCTTGGGTTTTGAGGCAATCTGAGTGGTAACATGTATGTGCCAGGCCAGAATGTTACACTTTAAGATAGGCTATGTTGGGGGAAAGGTAGATTGTTATCAATCTTTGGATCCCTAACTTGGAAACAATTTAGAAACATGCATTACCCTAAAACTAGATTTTCTTTATAACTGAAAGAAACAAGACTGGCAAAAGGAATTATTTCTTTTCAGTTCTTATTTTCACTGGGATATGAAGGATACTTTCATTTTTACAGGGGAGTTAATGTTCTTTGAGTCAGAAAGGAACAATAAGTGTTTGTTGGCTGGGTTGGAAAAAAATTAAGTATGCAAAAGAAAAGTGAATGGATTCAACTTTTCTGGAGAATTTACCTCTCTTCCTGTATTTCTGATACATTCTGTGGATGTCTGAAATACTTAGAATCTTCTCAAAGGCTTTGAATTGGTACATCTTTTCAGATCTGCTTTTACTTTACCTTAATCTACCAAATTTATTCCTTAGGCAGTTGTGTTTTGCTGCCCTTTCTTGGCAGCATGTCTTTGACCTAGCCAGAACTTCAGTTTCAGTTCCTTATCTGTAAAGTAATAGTGTACTTTTAAGCATGGTCAAGAGGATTAGATGAGATAGTATGTTACACCATAAGATATAAAAGAGTTCACTATTGTTAGAACTTCCAAGAAGCAGACAGAAGATAGAAATGAAAAAACAAAGGGGTCATTTTGGAGTAAAGGGAGTTTAAAGTCCCTTTTAGTTGCCCAAGAGTGGGAAATCACTGTATAAACTTTACAAAAGCAGGTCAAACAACTGGCCTGATAATAATGTAACCTGACAACATACAGTCAACATATCCACAAGGTATCTCTCATCCTTCTCTAACCAATCGTGCTTGGTAGGATTATGTTACCATTTAGGTTCATATTAATGTCCCTCCTCTTTGTTTTGTTTTGTTTTGTTTTTTGAGTCAGAGTCTCCTTATGCAGTCAAGGCTGGCCTTGAACTCACTTGGTTAGCCCAGACTGGCCTCAAATTTAGCAATCCTGCTGCCCCAGTGCTGAGAGTACAGTCATATACCACCACACCAGGCTAAAACTATGACCAGCTGGGATTTCTACATAAGATGTATACATTGTAAAATTCATACATCTCAATTCTTAAGAAGTTCTTTTAGCTAGGAGTGGTAGTACATGGTTGTAATCAGCACTTAGGAGACTGAGGCAGGAGGACTGTCATGAGTTTAGTCCAACCTGGGCTACGTAGTGAGACCCTATCTCAACTTCGCCTGCAAAAAGAGTTCTTTTAGATTGGGAATGAATCTATATAAATTTTTTCCAAACTGTATTCCTCAGACTAAACCTCAAGCAGCTGATCACTTCTCTTGATTTAATTTCATAAACTTGGTCACTGGAATAAAGAAGATATAAAGATGGTGAGAGGAAAGAGTGGTTTGTTTGAAAGATTTGAAAGAGAAAATATAAATTTCATGTGGAAAAAGAAGGGCAGTATAGAATTTCCGAGAGCTTAGAGAGAAGTGAGTTACTTTGGGGATCAACCCACGGGCTTAGAAAGCATTTGGTTTAGAAATGTTGGATAGTATAGTGATGACAACACAGTGCAAAAGATTAAATTTGAGATGTTTCTTCAAGGCTAAATCCAAATCCTTCAACACCCAGCAAAGAAATTCCTTCCTTTTTAACTCTTTATTTTCCCTGTGTAGTGTAGTGAGTCCTGTAGTCATGCAGTTTTACAGCGCTCTCCTCTTTACTTCTGACTTTATTTTCTTTCCTCTCCTCTTTATACCCCTTTTTAATCTTGTTGCTTCTTGATTGTGGCATCTTAGGAAACTGATAAGCTTCATGTGTAGAGATTAGTCTGGTAGAGTCTGTAACATACAGGGAGCTTCCTTTACAATGAGTTAAAGTTTCAAATCGCTGGGCATCCTCATAGTGCAGCAGGAATGACATCTCATTAAAATTGAACATAAAAGGCCTGAAGGTACTTTGACTGATGTTTCCATCTGGGCTTTGTTATAAGAGATCCAGAAATTGAAAAATCGCCATTCTCATACTGAGAGAAATGTTTACAGAAATCAGCCCTGGAGACTGCTGCCTACTCTGACGTGGGGGATACTGGAAGGGGAGTGGGTTGCTCTTCACTGTGCCCCCGAAAAGCCTCCCTTTATTCCCAGAAGCTGGCAAGATTTCTTTTCCTTCTACAAGTGGCAACGTGAATTCTGAGTTGAAAGTGAATCTTTGCCCCTGGCTCCTCTCCAGCATTCCTTGCTGAGCGAATAGGGATTTGGAATGTCAGAAAATAGAAGAGGGAGGGGAAATGATGTGTGCATAACTCTGAGTGTTTATATGTAAAAGCAGCTTCATCTGGGAGGATGTAGGAAAACTTTGCTTCCTCAGCCTGCCTCCTCCTCATGAACTTTTGGTTCCTTATTTATATTTTTTGTTTTTTTAAGTTATTTAACCTGAATTTATCACAGCGGCTCTAAACCTGTACAGCCTGTGGAGTCAAGCTAAGGGAAGACAGCATGATTTCCAGAGGATTTGTATTTTCTTCCCTCTGGATAAAGGGACGATAGTTGTTCTCAGACTCATCTACAACAGGATCCAGAGGCATCTTTCCTCTGTTGTCATCAGGAGCCTAGACTCAGGTTTTACTGAAGAGCGAGCCTCAATAAGAAGTGTTCTTTTGGGAGAATCAAGGACTCAATCTAGCATAAAAGGTGTTGCTCGGCACAATACCCTCTACTGTAAGCTACCAGTACTGAGCCCTTGTGGTTGAAGCTGAAGTGAAAATATTGATGGAACACGCCTGTCAGACTCTGTTTAACTGTGGACTGTTTCAGAGCTCAAGACTATAATTTACAGGGTGGCTTTTATTCTTTATTTAGTTCTAGCCAAAGTCATCTTGCATCAATTCAAAAGGAGAGAGTCTGTGAGGGTAACCTACAGGGACAATTTCCCAGCTTTGTGTGAAGAATACAGAGGTAGAGTGTCTATCTGCATCCTGAGGAGCCATGTCCTCTTTATATACCCGAAGTAAAGAATTCACTCGGAATAGGAAATCTCAGTCTGATTCTCCCCCAGCATCTCCTTCCCCGACTGCCAAGACACTCCGAGTAAGCAGCCTTTTTTATTTATGTGTTTTGTAGTTGTGTCAAAGGTAGGAAATGTGTTTATATATAACTTGAGGGGTTAGGTGGGGAGCAAATGCATTTCAGGATATATAGGAGTCAAGGAAAAAGTGCAAAAAAAAGGCCTTGTTAGCATCTCTACAAGAGGTTATGGTTCATAGTACTCAATATAATAAGTAACAGCAGACTTAAATATGTCAGGCTACAGTTTCTGTCTTTTAGCTTTTAATTAGTTGTAAACTGCTTGACAGTAAGATTTTAGAATTTTTAATCACTGTATCTCATGGAGCTTTTCTTATTTTCTGTGATTATATTTAGTTACTACCTTTCCTGTGTTTTATGGCTCATTATTGTTTCAAGAGCAAAAGCTCCCAAGTGGCTGTCAAACTGTCCACGCTCAACTTCAGTTTATATGCAGCTTCTGCCTACGTATTTGTGCACACATGTACATGAGATAGGAGATGCCTTTGCCTATTGTGCCTGCGTGTGAGTGACAGGCTCAAATGAGCAAGGGCATATGGACACTCAGAACCTTTTCAGTCACCAGTTACCATTAGGAAATTTTGTGCTTGAAAGCCAAAGAAATAGCTCCTGGCCCCTGATAACCAGGGTGTGGAGGCGTTTGTAATGTCTTAGGCAGAGCCATTTGAGACTTTTCCCTGTTTGTTCTTCCGGCTGTCTCTGCCAGAACAATCATTGCATGTGGGCATTTGCATCTAACTTAGTGTCTTCCTCTGTAGGAAGCTGACAGAAGCAAGGGCACATGAAGAGAAGCCCTGATGGGCATATTAGGTAGTAGGCAAAGTGGCAGTTCCTTCTTAGGGAACTAGATTGTGCTGTATCATATCTACAGCATGAGAGGAGGAAAGAGGGACAGTCATACATTCCTTATTTGGGGAGCTGTGGGGAGAAAATCTGCAAGAAACATGAACAGACTGCTTTCCCCCCCCCCCATTATTTTATCCATTTTTAGTGTCTTCCCCATAATATAAATTATCATGTAGTAGGATTTGGTATATAGCATATTGGTCTGGGATCTCAGCCAGAGATGTTTAGTTATCAGATACCAAAAGAATGTTGTCTTGAAGCTATTTCATTCATAAACTTTTTTTGTGAGAGGATCAAGAGAGGTTCTGACATACATATCACTCTTACTGGGTTCCAAGAGTCTTTCTTTAACATACAGGCCAGCACCCTCCTTTTTCAAGGTGCCTCAGAGGCTTTCTCCCCAACAGCTGTTGGGTGTTTTCTGGTGGCTACCAATCAAGGTTGACAACAAACACCATTAATCAGTTGGTGGCTCCCTTTGCTCCCTTCACTCTTATCATATACCATAGTACCTTTGGGTGTAAAAAGGCCTTTATTATGTTTGTTGACTGCAAGCACAGTTCCTGGATCAATGTGTGATACCCTGGTAATCATTCAACAAATTTCTGTTTAGTGACCATCTCCCCTTTTTTCCTTTCTATTTCTTCCTCAGAGTTAGGTACTATTTTCTTCTTGTCTCACCTTAGCAGCCTAGCAGCTGCCATCCACCCTCCCACATTTTTTCTTTTACCTCCGATTCTCACGTTTTAGGCAGAGGTAATAGTAAGAGAAAATTAAAGAATTTAGATTATGGGAAACCAAAGCATGGATAGCTTTAATAAGAGACTGCTTCCTAGTTTTAGTGGTCTGTGGCTGTGGTTCCCATAATAGCATCAGTTTACTGTAACCAACTTCCAGTGCCCAAATTTCTTGAGACCATACCGTAGAAAAAGTTGATTTTAATGTACTGTTTATATTCCATTATGTTACTTGTATGTCTGTAATGTGTGTAGCAGTAAAAGATACACAGGACACAGTTGGAGGCTGTTGACTCTTGAGACTTGTCAGTTGGTTACCAAGCTAAGATTCTTCTCGTCGCATTTCATTAGCCTGGTTCCTTTCCTCTCAGGTCTGAGTAGGGGGCAACTTACAAACGAGTTTCGTGGTGGTCCTGGGCTCATGTGTCTTCCGATGCATCCCTCAGCAGCAGGCAGTAAAATCTTGACTGCAGCTCATGTCTTTCTGACGCCAAACCCATATTCACCAACAGCACTGGGGCGTGTAGCAAGTAGATTTGAAGGTCAAGGTTGAGGACCTGCTGTGGGGCAAAGATGACAGTTGAAAGTTTAAGTAGTTGTGCGGACACAGAAAACTGAAATTGCAGGAACACAGTGTCTATAGACTGTGAGAGGGAACCGACAGGTCGTAACTGAGTCTCTTGTGCCTGGTTTTCCAGTTCCAGTCATGTCCTTGGAACCGTGACCCTCACAGACAGAGACCTTGTGGGCTACATGGTCCTCAGTTCCTCTTGTGAGGAAAATGTTCAGGCCTTCACGGTAAAAATACAGGGAGTCATGTTCGTTTTCGAGTTAAAGGCAAGACTGCTTTCTCACTGTCCTCATCCAAAACCCAGGACATTTATATATGTCACATACACATGTCATTTTCTGTTAGAGATCACGCAAGGTTAAAGAGATCCAACAATCTTCAAAACAGAAGACTGAAATTTTGAACAAACATTTAAAAGTTTGTGACTTTTTTTAGTGGTATTAAAGGGGCCAAATATGAAATGCTTCCATATAAGGAAAATGTACTTAGAGAATTTTAAAATAATGGGTATTTACATGGAGAGAATATTTTGGACACCTAGCTCTTCAACAGATGTTCAAGAAGCAATATGGCCAAACTACACACTTAATAAATATTATTATTATTACTATCATTGTTATTATTTTGGTTTTTTGAGACAGGGCCTCACTATGTAGTTCAGGCTAGCCCGAACTCTCTGTGTAGCCCAGGCTGGCCTTGAACTTGTGGCAATCCTCCTACCTCAGCCTCCCAAATCCTGAGATTACAGGCATGCACCACCCTGCCCAGTTTAACAGGGATTATTCTTAACTTGAGAAAACAAAAGACAGGATGATTTTTTAGTGATTACAAAACTGAAACTATTTTATTGTATACCTTTACTTTTAAACTCCTAGCAACATCTGATACTTTTCATATTATATAATGCAGTATTTCTGTAGTGGGTAACCCTAATACCCTTTAAATAATATAAAAAACTAATGCCTGCTGGAGATTGGAACTAATAATCTTCCTAATAAGAAATCACTCATATGTAGATTGTGCATGTCCCCACCAGCTGAGATTTGTGTTTACTTTCCCTAGTTCGTATTTCAAAACTAACACTTTTTATTCTCTGAACCCAAATCATTCTGTTAAATATGGTTTTTAAAAACTTCACCCCTTCTCCTCAACAGGGAAAATGCCCATCCTGTTCAGCATCTTTTTTTGCCTCTATAGGTTGGGAGTTCCCTGTAAATCTGTTCGTCTCTGATTTGTTACTCAGGAAAAGCAGAACAGCTTCCTGATTCACTCTCATTCCTAATGGGAACCACACCAAGTAGTCCTTTATGAGAGTCTGAAGGGTTAATCTTTCTTCTCCCACCATGAAACAATTGCAACATAAAATGCCTGGTTTACACAAATCAGTAGAAAAGCTTTTCATGACGGTAATTTTTCAACATTAAAAAACCTCTGAACCGCAAATACACTAGACAACCTTATCTCTTTTAGTCACTGTGTAGCACAAAAAATTCTTTAACTTAGAAATTAGTCTGGGGCCTGGGATTTAGCTCAGTGGTAGAGCACTTGCCTAGTAAGCTGAAGGCCCTGAGTTTGATCCCCAGGACCAAAAAAATAAAATAAAATTACATAATTTAAAAAAAAGAAAAAACTAGTCTGTTTAGATGATTTAGCATTTTAAATTATCCTGAAGGCATTACTCAGTATTCTCAAATTACTTGCTAATTTAAAAATATTTTGCAATATGGGATATGTGCAAAGAAAACAAATGCTAGTGGATATCTGAAGTGTAGTACTTATTTGATATTCTGTTGAATACATCTCAAAGTAAGTAGATCATCAGCTGAACCCTGGGAATCTTTTAATTAGGCAGATTTTCTTTGAATTGGTATTCGTGATAGTTGGATTTGATGTGCATTTATAAACCAGGATCAGGAGCATTTTCCCATTTAGTCTGGATTGCTTCAGATCTAACCTCTCAACAGAAAAAAATTGACATCATTTATCACACTAGCCATTAATGTACACAACTTGGGAATAGTTAATCAACTTGCTCTGTTTTATAACCAGCCCTACAAACTAATCAGAGTATATTTGATAAATAATTGAATGATAAAAGAGTGTGGCTTTTGTGAGAACTTGTCTGTGCAGCAACTCTGATTTACAGGCCAGAAGCATTGTGCCTCCTCACCTTCCAGACGCAATCATTCTTTATGTGTGCTTCGTGCTCACCTCTGGCGAGCTATCTTCTTGCTTGCTATCATATCCTCTACATCTGGGGCACTTCCAATCTGGAGTCCATTCTTTACCCCACTTTATAAATTATTGTCATGGAATGAGAAACATTTGTCTGGGTGAGCAATGCTATTAAGGGTACAATCTGCTAACCATTTTTTCTGCCTAATTAAAACCACTCGTGTGTTTGTTTAGTTTTTTTTTTTTAAATTCAGCTCAAGAGAAGTCAATAAGCAGTAATTATTCAGCCCAAGGAATCTTTCTAGGTAGGAGTAAGAGGACCTGTAGGAATGAGCGTAGTGTCGTTGGGGCTGGGGATTTAGCTCAGTGGTAGAGTGCTTGCCTAGCAAGTGCAGGGCCCTGAGTTTGATCCCCAGCACCGTCCCTCTCACTCCAAAAAAGGAAAGTAGTGTCCTTGCTGGAAGCCATTACATGAATTCTGAGTAAATACTGGTTATCTCATGTCCTACATAGAGCTGAATGAGGTGGCATCTGTATGACGGCCTGGTTTGTTGACCAGAGAAACCGGAAGTTGTGTTTGTATGTGTGTGCACATGTTTGTGTGTGAGTGTGTGTGTTGTGTGGAACTGGAGATCCAACTCAGGGCACTCTACCACGAGCCACATCAGCTCCTTTTTTTTATTTTGAGACAGGGTCTTGTTAAATTGGCCAGGTTTCACTAAATTGGACTTGTGATCCTTGTGCCTCAGCTTCCCAAAGTCCTGGGATTATAGGTGGGTACTATTGCACTTGGCTTGAGACTGGAAATTTTGAAGACATCATTTCCTTTCATGCTACCTGTATCCTGTTCTTGCCACCCTAACTTTTTGGTTCCATGAAAATAGGAACCTGCTCTATTTTGTTTTGTTGAGATTGATGGGGTGGTGGTCAGGGGTGTCTCACTATGTTACAGGCTGGAATATAGCTTATTGTGAAGGCTCAAGTATCCTTCTGCCTCAGGCTCCCAAATAGCTAGGACTACAGGTGTCTACCACCATGCCCATCCAAACCACACTATCTTCCTACAACATTCCATGAGCACCTGCTATATAGTACACCCTATACTGGACAGTGAAGTTTGTAAGTGAAACACCAAGTCCCTGCCCTCAAGGAATTGACAGTCTAATTGGAGACATGAAAACCATGACAACACATGGAAATGAGTTATCTAATAAAAATGAGTATGTACAGCATGTTTTAGGAGATTAGTCAAGTAGTAAATGCATTATCCTGATGTTTGCAAAACATTACAAGCTAGGTGGGCAAAGAAGGAAATAGCACATTACGAGGGAGAAAATATATATGAGAAATATTATTTTGAGATCTGCAAATCAGTATGGTTGGATCCAAAGATATATTTATAAATATAATCAGAAATAAGGCTGGAGATTTAGTAGGGTCATTCATGTGGGGCTTAACGTACCATTCTCAGGATTTGAAGAGTTATTCTGTGGATAAAGGATTAAGGACTTGATGTAAAGTTGCTCTGACCAGAATTGCATATGAAAGAAATAACTCTGGCAGCTGTGGAAGCTGGTTGGTGGAGGGAGAGTTGGCCGGGTCAGTTGGCAGTACCCCAGGTGAGAAATGATAAGAATCTGAAACAGACATTTTTCAGGTAGTATAGAAAAGCATTCAGTTATTTAGGAAACAGAACTGGTAAGACTTGGGGGCTTGAAAGAATGTAGACAAGGATGAGGCCTGAGTGAGGACAGAATGAGTAAAGGTGACTCCAGAATCTCTGGTTTAGGTGACTTGGTAGGAAATGGTATGACAAACCGAGCTGGCAAACACAGGAGGCAAAAAGATGTTAAGCAGGGAAATGGTTTCACTTTTGGATGAATTAGAGCTTTCTTAGGTCATTCAGATAGTGGTATCTAGAAAGCATAGGTTGATCATTCCTAATCTGAAACCTGAAGTGCTCCAGGATTTCAAACTTTTTGTAAACAACATAGTGCCACAAGCAGAAACTTCTGTACCTGATCTCATGTGACAGGTCACAGTGAAAATGAAGGCACACAAAAAATATTGTATAAAATTATCTTCAGGCTACTTGTATAAAGTGTATATGAAACAAATGAATTTCCTTGGGTCCTGTCTCCAAAATGTCTCATTATTTATACGCAAATATTCACATATCTGAAACATTTTGGGTTCTCAACATTTTGGAGAAGGGATACTCAAGCTGCAGCTGGCTTGAATTGAAGCTCAAGAGAAAATTATGGACTAAAGATATGGTTGTTTATAATTAAAAGTATGGGAGCAGTGAGCTTGACTAAGGAATAGATGTAACTAAGAAAAGGGCTGAAAATAAACCATAGGAGAATAACAACACGTAAGATAGAGAGGTGTGCAGTTTTTCCTGGCTCTTTCCTGTCCAGCTATCACTGAAATTATAAGCAGGAGCAAAGCATGTCTTATATCTTGTTTCTGTGTTTGGGAGCATTGTCATTAACCTTCTTACCTTGTCATTAACCTAGCTTTAGTTCTCAAAGGATCCAGAAATTTAGGAAGTCGGATAAGGGTCAGCTGGTTATGAGTTTTTGGTTGAGTTCTAGTTTTGTTTTAGCACATAACCAGACGTGTGATGAGGGATTTCTTTTTTCAAACCTGAAAAAGTTCTGAGACTATTCAGCATTGGTTTGGTTTGGTTTTTCCCATCAATCTTACAATGTCTGGATGAGTGGACAGTTAATTACAGCCAGAAAGCCAAAGGAAAGCCTTTTGTTCTTTTTCAGCTCTTCTTTGGTTCTGTTCTTGACCTGCTTATTGTGCAATGGCTGATGGTTACCCACAGTTGGAGTTTTAGTTCTCATCACAGCCACAAACCCACCAGCTTTCTTTCGTTATGTGATGCAGGGAGCTCTTCCAGTGAGGTGTGATTAAAGATACTAAAAGTGTGTCTGGACTTTAACGTTTTCAGGGCCCATTATGAAAGCAACATTTTCATATAGGAGTTGTACATGAAATAGCACGTGGCTATTTTTAAAGTCGTTTGTATGAAAAGTTAAAGATTCTGGATTTTAATTAAGTTGTAAAATCAATGAAAGTGTGTTAAATCATTACACACACACACACACAAATCTATGTTGTAATGTCAACTTTACTGGTTGGTTATCTAGGAAGAGTGTATAACAACCCAGACAGTAAAATGACTTTAAATGTCTTGGTTAGAGAAAGTAACTAGGAATTAGCCTGGATAATCAACATCTCCAAATAAAATCCTTTGCTTGAATGATAAGGAATTTATTTATGCTTAATTCTGCTTGCAACAAACAAGCATTGGGAGAGCCAAAGCCCTCAAAAGGAACAAGAGAGAATGGGAAAATAAAACTGTAGTACCATTAGTAGCTAGATTATAGAATACTTACTATGTCGGTGCTGCACCAAGCCATTACATTTATTGTCTTATTTAATGCTTCTGATAACTGAGTACCATTTCCTCCATGTTACTGATGAGAACACTGAGACTGGAGTTATGTAATTATTGACGATATATAACTAGTAAATGTTGCAGCCAGCAGTATGGATCTAGAACCTCAGTCTTAACCAGGAAGATATGTAACCACTCTAATGAAACTATTCTCTCTCCATGAAATAACTCCTGAATTATTGCCAGTGTCCCAAACTATCAAATCTGTTTGGAAAGAGAGATAATACAAACAAAACCTGTTTTAGAGGAGGAAAAACATTACACTATAATTTAGGAAGACAAAAATCAAAGTCAGTAAGAAGTCAAAATTTTACATCATTTTAAAATTGGTATATCTTTCTTATTTTTAAGTATGTATGATATAACTATTGGGTACTACCTTTGCAAAGGAGAAAAAATCTGCTTTCCCCTTGAACATTGTAATCCAGAATCCTTTTTAGTGTGTCTGTCAATTGTATGTAAATAGTTATCTAAAGCCATTTATAAGTGCTCAGAAACAGATCTTTTAAGTAGTCATTTCTCTTCTTTATGCTGTTATTTTGTGAATTTTAAACAGAGAGTACTAAAGTATGCATTAATTCAGGGCCTGTTAAATTATAAAAAATTCTGAATTAGTAGGAACTGAATTATTGAGTTTGAGATAAGGTCTTACTATGTAGCTCAGGCTAGCCTCAAAGTCACAATCCTCCTGCCTCAGCCTCCTGAGTGCTGGTATTAAAAGTATGTGTCGCAATTCTGATATTTTTCTTATTTTGCAAATAAACTGTAAAAGTGTTTCTTCTCCTAAAGGTCTACATTTTAAAACAGCTATTTTGCTGTGGGAGGCAGTGTTTGCCCCCTAAATCCTCATGACCTACATACTCTGTGGGGGTCTAAAAGTGGAAGAATCAAAGAAAACTTTAATTATTTGTCTTTCAGAGCAAATTAGCACATTAGGATAACTGTGGCACTAGCAAGACCCCAAATTGTACTAGATGTTTTACAAGTCACATATGATAGTGTCATTTTTCACCACCAGCTTCAAACTCCAGGCGAATGTACCTAGTAGGCCTGTATCTTTCATGAAGTCTGGCCCCAAGTCTCTAGTCAATATGAGTCCCTCCCTTTTCTACCTACACTTTTTATTTACTATAGGTACTAGATAGCCTTACATTTGACTGCATTTCAACATTCTCTTTCTTTCGTTGCTCTCTGATTGTTTTATGGATGTGCTTATCTTTCCTTCCCAATCTCGTAATCGGGTTCTATTACTCTAAGAATACCATGGGCAAAGCTGAGCACACACAAGTTCTTAAACCAAACACAGGGTCCGAATACTGATGCCTTTTTAAGATTTGATCTCTCTGCTCCTCCTGTTTGGCCATGTGGAAAGGAGTCAGAGGCCATACACTAGAGAATCCTGTTTCTGAAATGAAGGGCAATCATAGGTTTCCCCAAGGCAATTCAGATTCCTGTTTACTACAGTTTGCTAGTATAGCCATGCTCCAAACCATGTGAGTGAATATTTTGGTTTCTGTAGGGACAGAGAAAAGAAGCTAACAACAAAGGAAGTCCTTGACCTTTTGTGGAATCTACTTAGAAAATAAAAAAGTTTTACCTTATGTTAATTAGGTTCCCAGTATTTATTTCCTCTGGAAAAGTGAGGTCAGGAGAACCCCACTATCCCCTTAGCAAAGGTTTTGATTCACAGCTTGGTCCAAATAAATTTTAAATGCCTATCCAAACAGGCTGCTAGACTGATGTTTACCATACTAAAAAACCCATGTCCTCCCAGGCTTTGGGCATGGAAAGCTTGCTGCCTAGAGGGGTATGAGGGTGGTCAGTAACAGTAGCTATTGCCGAGCTCGGCAGAGTAGTGGGGTGAGAGCTAGAAACTCAATTAGAGAAATAGAAGAAAGCTCAAAACAGTGGGGTTTAAGGCCTAACAAGGGATTTTAAAAAGATTATGACTCTGTCAGTTGTAGTATTCCCTAATAATATTCTTGGGAGAGTAATCAGGCTTCCTTTCTCATGTGTTTCCTGAGGCCCATTTTTTTATACTGTTTCAGGTGGCCATCATAGGAGCATGAACCTAAAACTCCAAGCCACGGGGAAAGTAAAAATAGATGACAGTGGGAGAAGTGTGACCATGTGCCAGAGTCACAAGTTTTGAACTCCTCAATCTTGCCATTTTTATCATCTACTGTACAGTACACAAATGGTTAGGTAGAGAGCATGCCTGAGCTTGCACGTGTAGTTATGGATAATAAGAATTTTTAAATTATCCTTAAATATAAAATGACTTCAGATATTTTATTGAAGACTCAGTATTTCATGTATTTCCTTCTACAATAAGTATATTTTGTGAGTTCCAAAGAAAAAATCTGGAAATTTGTCAAAAGCTGAGACTATCCACAAAGAAAAGGTACCTGCCTACATACAGCAGAAACTAACAGTGATAAAATTCTAATAATGTTTAGGTAGTTTGATAGAACAAAAGATAACTATTTTCGTCATACAATGAACTTGATCATTTTTCTTGTCAAATATAATGAATTCTGTTATAGCTGGGTGTGGTGGCACACACCTGTGATCCCAGCACTCAAGAGGCTGAGGTAGGAGGATTGCCGCAGATTCAAGGCCACCGTGGGCTACAAAGTAAGTTCAAGCCCAGCCTGAACTATGTAGCAAGACTCTGTCTGCAAAAAAGAAAAATGTGTTATAGTACATGAAGTGACATTACTTGATCTCTTCATGCAATATTAAACTGATAGGGTAGATGTGCCAGGCCCTGGGTTCAATCCCCAACACCAAAACAGAAAATTAATAGGGTAGTTACAGTTTGGCATATGAGAGTTTTCAGAAATTTTTAATATAAACTGAATGTAAGTACTATATTTGACTTTCCTATTTCTTTTTCCATATTAAGTAGTTAGTAGAGACAAACCAAGAAGTATAATGTGATGAATATATTTGTGACTTAATAGTTGTTAATTTTACTTGGAAGTATAATACCTCACACACACATAGCTGCTCACACGGATGTGTGCTTTTTTCCCTACATAAGACAGTGTTTTCCAGGTTCTCAGGGCCAGGCGTGGTGACACTGAGAACCTGGAAAGCACTGTCTTATGTAGGGAAAAAAGCGCACATCCATGTGAGCAGCCACATGTGTGTGAGATATTATACTTCCAAGCAAAAATTAGCAGCTATTAAATCACACATGGTCACCCAATGCAGCCGAGAGGCCACACTTCTTATTTTCAGGATGTTACAGATAAACTGGACCATGTTTTCTGTTTGTTTGGGGGTGGAGGGTGGTGGCAGTGGTGTTGAAGGGAATCCTTATGATATTTGGAAATCTCTCTCCAAAGATAACCTGGCCTAAACTTGAGAACCTATACTTATGATGAGATAGCTCTCCCATGTTTGTTATGTCCATCATAAGCCACACCTGACCCTAAATTAGGGAGTTTTTCTGGGCGGGCCTGATCTAATCCTACGATCCTGTATAGGCAGGGATCGTTCTTGGCTGGTGACAGAAGGGGAAGTGAGAAACTTGAAGTGTAGAAAGGACTCAGTGTGCCACTGCAGGTTTGAAGAGGAAAGAAATTGAGTGAGAAGGAGTGTGGGAGCTCCTACGAGCAGTGAGCAGCCACCAGCTGACAGCAGCAAGGCAATGGGGACCTTAGACCGGCAGCCACAGGAAACTGGATACTGCTGACAACCTGAATGAATTTGAGAGCAGATCCTTCTCCAGCTCCTTCTGTAGAGGAGCCCAGTCCACAGGTACAGTTCCAGCCAGCTGAGAACCTGAGTAAGGGACCCGACAGCACTGTGTCAGACATGGGGCCTACAAAACTGGAGATAATAAATGGGCGTTTCAGAGCGCTTAAGTTTTGAGGAAATTCATTTTGGTAGTAATTAGAAAACTAGTACTTGTTGACACTTTGATGATATTAAGAAAAGACTAGTTTTTTTTGGTATGGAATGAGAATATTACAGGCCTTATTGTTACTGACCTCTATTATCACATCTTTGTGTGAATCTTGAAATGCTTATTCTACCCATTCATGTGTTTCCAAATTGTGCAAAATTCCCAAATATGTTACTGGGGACATAGGCTTAGGAAGATCTGCTTCAAAGCTAGAGACTGGTAGAATCTCATTATTTCAATCCTAAGAATCCTGTTTGGCTACAACAGAAGCCTAAAAAGCCTTTATCTCTCTTAAATGTATATATGGAACCAAAATTGTTCTTAAAATTACAAAGTTGTATTATTTTGTAATTAACTCAGATTGGGATTAGGTGTGTCGGTCCTTGCTGCATCCTCACTCTCATCATTGGCTTCTTCCTTATCAGTCATTAATCTGAGAACTCTTAAGGGAAAGGCTGGTTCTCTGAAGACCACCCCAGAATAGTTCAGCTTGTTTCCCCTGGCTCAGTGAGTACACAAGAACATGATATAAAATGTTCCTTCTGCTTAGTCCCTCTTAGGAAAAATATAAGTAGGAGACTTTTTCCCATCATCATGGGGTCAGGCCCTGACTGCAGAGGAACATGAGTTAAACCAGTTTCAGCCTTGGCAGTAGACATGTGACTTTGTCTCATTTCTTTCCCTTGGGCCCAGCTTTCCAGAGCCACAGTTTTATTTTAAACTTGGTAGAAAGAGTTTGGTTTTAATTACGTGCCTTCCTGAACTCCTGATAACTTTCAAGTTAAAAGCTTTTGTGGGGATTTTTCTAACCCAGCCTCTAGAGTTTTGAGGGCCCAACACATTTCACAAATCAAAACCAGTCCAGTTCCTGTCCCTTTCTAGGATTGCCATCTGAATTAATGGCAATCTTCACTCTGTTCTTTTATTAGAAACAGACTCAAGCAGTGAAATTACTATGGGAGTATTTCAAGAGGTATGAAAGGAAGGAGCCTGCTTCTTAATTTGGGGACACTTTTAAAACCATTTTCTATCCAGTTAATGATTCTTTTTTGCCTCAACTCTCTGTGTTCATACTAGTTTTTGAACAAGTGTTAGTCTCTTCTGCTCCGGGGTCACATTCACAATATCTATTGCCCCCACTTGGGCCATCAGAGCTGTGAAAGTAATTCCTTTTCTGAAAAATGTTTGTCTAGTTTACATATTACCAGAGAGCTCCATCTTAATGGCCATGATTCATTTGTCTTCAGTGGAAGGTAGAACAACATGATCTTTAACAAAAATGCTGGTAGACGTTCCTTCTGATACTTCCTGCTTAGAACCATTAACCTCAAATTGAATAGAATACTTTTCTAAAATACATAACGTCACCACATACAGATAAGCTATTCAGGTCCTGAAGAGTAGTCTAAGAGTAAGTGTTATATTTTTAAAAGAGAAAACATGCAGAGGATAGAAAGCAGGGAACGGGGCCATTCCTAGAACACATGTAAGGGGAGCCCATGCTCTCAGGCTCCAGGAGGATCAGAGACTTGGCCGGCATGCCTAAGCCCTGTTTTCTGTCCCTTCGTGCTTCCTGCCCACCAGGGTGACCTCTTAAACCCTCTTCTCTGAGAGAACCTTCAGTGTTCATTTCCCTGGCCGGGGTTCTGTTCGCCTCTTCTGATGTCACTTCTTGGCTTGCTGTTCCCCAGAGACCACTTAGCCAAATTCCCACTCCATCTTTAGATTTTCTCATTGGTCTCCCTGCAGGACTGGCAGTCAACTTTCTAGAAAGAGAAGCAGTGTCAGTCTTAAGGACTGAACTGTGTTTAGTTTGAATGACAGCAGGACAAAGATGGAAAATTGAAGTCTCCTGCACCAGTGCAGCCACCCTGCTCCTCACCTAGGAAATTCAGATTTCTCTTCCGAATCTAGCCAAACCCTAATTATCTAGGATATCAGAAACCAAGAAAACAGTTTCTAGTGGTACTCCACCAGTGAAAATCAGTTGGGAAGCAGGATATAAAAACCCAAGCCACTTTATCAGAAGCTGGGGAATTAAATACTAAATTCTGAATACTTTTAAACTATTTTACTTTCTGTCCTGTAAGGATACTCATTTTAAGCTAAAAACTTAAAGGATTTTTTTTTTTTAAGCTGTGAGAATACCATCTCCTTTCTCCAGGTTTCTTCCTTTTGTGAAATAATACTGTTTGTATTCAGGTAACTGTCTTACTCTCTGCTGCATCCAAACCTCTCTAATCTCTGAGGCTTCAGGTGGTTTGTATGCTCTCCTCTAGTTGGTTGGGTTGACCTTCCCGGAGCCTTGCTGAGGTTAGCACTTGAAGGCAATGAAAACCAGTACAATAAAACAGGATTGCACATAACTCCAAAAGTCAGGAAAAGCTGGAGCGGAGTTTTTAGAGGTAGCGGGGAAAGATCAAGCATTAGCTTAGGAGCTCTCTTTGCTCTGATATGGGGATCTGGGTGAATTGTCAACTGCCTTGTCTATCAGATCAGGCATCACCAACACATTTTTATAAAAGGTCACCTAAAAAATTGATAACAAGGAATCTTAACATGCCTTAAAAAGATGGCGACAGACCATGATATTTGTTTTTAGTTGCTCTTGGCAGGCAGAAATAAGAGTTTCATTCATTAGCTTCTTAGATGGCTGCCTATAGGAAACTCCTGCAAAAGCCTGAAAAGGCAAGAACTGGTGTGACAGTCACAGATTTTAGCTCTAATAACATTAGTTTGCTCCATATTCTATTGTCCATGCAAAAATTAAGCCTCTTGAAAAGCCTGGGGAATATGCCTTTTTATATCCTGTGTTCCCTTAGGCTTTCTCTGGTTGCTACTTGATGATGCTAACCTATTTCTTAAGTGTTTGCATTTATGTTGACTCAGTAGAAGCTGTACTATACAGCCACATATCTGTCTGAAGACTTTCTTGGGTATAGTGACAGGGCATAAAGAGTTCTAACATTCTAATTGGAAGGGTTAATTACTTGCCATTCTTATAGGAGAAAATCAATGGAAATGTTAGCACGCTTTGATGTATTTGATTGCTAAGCTTGATACCTAGTAAAATTCCTGATTTTGGTGTTTTAAAAGGAAAAACAGCTTGTTTCTTTACTACAAATGTGTCTGCCAACATCTACACAGCAGAATTTAAAGCTGATTGTTTAGTTAAATTCTACCCAGCAAGATATTTACAAAGAAGAAACTGGAAAAAGAAGAGAGGCATTTTCAAGGGAGGTTAAAGGGGAACATAGAAAGTCCACCTTTGGACTGGTGTTCAGAATAGTTCTCCCATATGGTTGATGTGTTTAACATGTTCACAGTGGGGCCATAATTCATATGTCTCACTGTCGGATGGCTCTGAACCTCTGCTGGTACATGCATGACTCTCCCATCGGGAATCATGGGACAGTCATTCGGTACCACTGGTGGCTCAAGCCAGTGGGAATGTGTCAAAGCTTTTCTGCCCAGAAGTGGAGAGACACATTAAATAGTCTCCCAAATTATTATTTTATTTCATTGCATGCGAGCCCAGTTTCTTTGATCAAAGATACTAAGGTAATTTACCACACCAACCAGCATCAACAGCTAATGTAGTACTTTTAAAACTAGAAAATGAAAAGAAGGGAAGAGGGACCGATATCTTGAGTGCATTTTCTCATAGTTGTCACATTTAATTCTTACATTAGAGTCAGTGGTAATATCCCCAAGGTCTTATGGCTAGATAATGTCAGAAATTAGAACTCGGGGCTAGCCACAGCCACCACACTTAGAAAATTAATCCAATTCTGTTCACTTTATTGAGCATTTATTATGTCCTGGCTCTGTAGGCACTAAAGACATAACCGAGAATAAGATAGGATGTATCACAGCTGAGACATTTTAGGGAGCACATATACCAATATGTTTCTTTTTTAAAAAGAAAATATGTATGTGTGGCTGGGGAGGGTGGTACACACCTGCATTCCCAGCTAGCCAAGAGGCTGAGACAGGAGGATTCCAAGCCCAGGGCCATCCTTGGCAACTTAATAAGACTGTCTCAAAAAATATAAAGGGCTAGAGATATAGCTCAGTGGTAGAGCACCCTGGGTTCAATTCCTGGTAGTACCGTGTGTGTGTGCGTGTGTGTATCACACCAAAACTAATTTCTCTCTGGAAGCCTTCTTACCTGGAGCCAGGGGGTTGCCACCACTGTCTTCATAGCACTCATTTGCATGTTTTCCATACCATGCTCTAGACTAGCTCAGCTCCTTAGCGATGGGCACAGTGCTCTTCCAGCTCTGTCATGCAGCTGGTTTGGCTTCTTCTCTGTGCCTCCTGCACAAGGCTTGGTAAACAATGGGCTCTTAAACACAACAGCCTCTTGGCGTTTTCCAGTATGAAGTTTAGTCTCAGTTGTTCACAGAGATTTGCTGTGTCACTAGGTGTCATTTTCCTGGGCTATGAATTTGAATTCGCCTGAATATTATAAGGCTGATCTTAGCACAGAGCTGTTGTGTGGTCATAGCCAACAGCATATGTTCTCAGTTTTACTCAAATACTCTTGAAGCATCTTTATATATGAAGTAATTCTTGGTAGATGATTAAATTTTAGTTTACTTTTTAAAAAGACTTCAAGTAAGAGGGCAAAGCTTTAGGTAACATTGATAGCAATTGACGATGTGAGATACATACATGACTCTCACTGGAAATCAGATGTAAATGTATAAACATGGGCCAGGAAGAATGCTCAGAATTATCCTGAATTCCAGATTTCTAAATTTCAGGATTCTCAAAGAAATCCAAGGGTCTGAGAATATTAAAGACATACTGTATACTTTCCTTAATGATTCCCTTATCCCAAATGGAGCATATGTCCACACTTAAAAACATGTGTTTAGTCCAGTGGCACTTAACCAGGGCTATTCCACAGATGGGATTTGTTAAAAATACAGTGGGAAGGCTCTGCTCCAGACTTAGGATATGTACATTTCTGTACATTTTGAAAAAGTGTACCAAATCATTCTTGTGAGTGTAACCCTTGATTAAAGAGGGATTCTGTGGGGGAAAGTCACCTTTTAGATGCATGATCATACCATACTTCCCCTGGACAGCTTTAGAGTGTGGACAGCTTTAGGCTGTTGTGCGGGTTGGTCCCCTTCAGTTACCCTTCAGGGTTTTAACAAAGCAGTGTTGTTGTGTAACTCCTCAGGGGTTCAAGGATTCATTCTGCATGTTGTAGGTTACTGGACCCTGCTTCTTTTCTTTCTTCTGTTGTTTGTCCTTGAAGATTTTGTTATTCTTCAACACCTCAAAGGAGGAAATAAATAAATGCATTCAAATGAATTATTTGCCTGAATTCTTTTTTAAAGAATGAAGAGATAAAAGGATTCAATAATATAATTACTTTTTATTGTTTGTTTACAGTGACCAAACCTGTAGTTTGCATCTATGAAACTTCTTTCTTCTGAGGTCTCAAAATTCTTTCTTACTCTTCCAATTTTACTAGCCTCCTAGGGACTAGGATGGGACTTCATCTGCCTCCCTACCCCAACTCCCAGACTCTTCCACCTTTACTGTAGACCTGGGAAGAAGCCCGGCACTGTCCTGACTTTTCATATTTGTAAACTGTAGTGTTTACTCAGGGAAGGCTTAGGCGATTGTGAACTGAAAGAAAATCATATGAATATTGAGATCGAGAGAGGCTTGGTGTCACGCAGGGAGTCCGTGAGCATCATTCCCAGAACGCCAGGTGGCCTGGCTAGTTGGGGCCTAAGGTGGTGAGGGGAGCTTTTGATCATTTTCCATTTTGCTGGCTTCCAGTTTAAAAACTTGTTGTCACAAAAGCCTCAGATCTGGTGGGTCATGGAATACAAAGAAGTATGAACTAAAAGCTAAGTAGCCTTTTGTTCAGTCAGTTGATTTGCTTTTCGTAAATTGCATATCTCCACCTGTAAAGCTGAGACTTTTAATTCGAAAAGTTTGTTTATAAATGGAAATAAAAATTAGTCCCTTGCTAATGCTGTTTTCTTTTCTTTCTTTTGTTTTTGTCTCCTCTCTCTAGCATGAAAGACTTTCTAGGTAAGAACTTTCCCTGTTTTATATGCATGCTTAATATTTGTGAGTGAATGTATGTCTAATTAAAATTAGCTTCATTTAATAGTTTAGTAATGTTCCTCACATCCTTTTCTTTCTTTTCATTTCCACAACCACCACAATAATTCCAACTTTTGTTGTCTTCTGCCCAAAGAATGGGATCGCTTTCAAGTTACCTTTCTGTCACCAAATTCTCCTCTTTCCAATTTACCTTGTGTACTTACACTAGATCATTTTTCCTAAAGCATCAGTACCAGGCACTGTGCTAAGCACCAGGGAAACAACATAAATAAGAATGGTCTTTACCTGCAATTAGCTTATGAATCATGGAAGAGTCAGATCACTTCAGAAGAATGGATTAAGTGCCATTTAGATGTATAGACGGGTATTATGAACCCAACGAGCAGCAGTTACCCTAAAGTGGTGGTTCAAGGAAGGCTTCATTGCAGAGTGGAAGCCCGAATTGAGATTAAGAGTAGGTGCTGCCCTTAATAATGCATCCAACATTATACCTTGTACCTAAATGGTACTTAGTAGCAGTTTGTCAAATGAATTAAGGGTCTGATGTACAATTACTGAAAAATTAAGAAAAGATACCATTTTGGGGGATGACCTTCTGTAATTTTTCACCTAGTGTCTAAGGATACAAAATTGATCTGCCTGAAGAAGAAATTAAATAAACAATAATAGCAACTGTGGAGCTAAATATTTGAATCTTGCTTTTTCTAGTATTCCTCTGATGGAGACGTTAAGACAAGGATTGGAGGAAGATGTAGTTATGGGGATAGCACAGGTCAAAGGAGACTCCTCATAATTTGTTTGGTAATTGAACTGGTTCTACCTTAATAATTAATATATGTGAAATTTTATATGCATTCTCCTGCTGCTTGCCCTCTCACAGGGCACCAGCTGAGGATAATTTACTTCTAACCTAGCAGAAAATTACAGTTTTGCAAAATTTGGTACAGAGTGGTATTTCACTGTAAGTTAATCTTTCGTGAACTCTGTTGTGTTACAGTGGCCATTTGTGAAAGACTTTCCCTACAGCCTTCAAAATGTGCTATAAAATTAGAGAAATGAAAGCAGTGAGGTACCAGTTCAAGAATAAACAAAGAGACTGACGGTATACAACCCATATCCCTCTTAAAAAGTCGTGTATACATGTTACCACACTGGGGAAAGAATTATTCAATAAATGGTCATAGACATGATTGGCTGTTTATTTGGGGCAGTATGTCCTTTCCTCAAGGTGGGGGGAGGGAGAGAGAAAGAGAGAGAATGAGAACAGAAGACTTCAGATTACAATTTTTAAAAGAAGTCTTTGCCACAAAAATAATAAAGAAAAATGTTTTATATGCTTTATGTATGAAAGACTTTCCCAAGCATTATACCATAAAGGTAAAAATTGTCAAGTTTAACTACATAAAATTTTAAATCTCTGCTAATAAGATACTATGAACAGAGACAAAAAGTGAAATAGAAAAAAGATTTGTAAACTATGTTAGATGGTCATAAAGGGCCTACTGTGTACAAGGCTTCCCCAGCTAAACAAGAAAAAGATGATTACCCTACTAAACAAGGGCTATGAATTTGCAATTCAGAAACAAGATGAGTAACCAAAGATATTAAACCTCCGTAATGATTTGAAAATATTAAAATTAACAAAAATGTAAAGGATTAAACTTCTGGAGGGCAGTAAATATATCAGCATTCAAAATATACTTAGCTTTTGACCAAATAGTTACACTTCTGGGATTTATCCCAAAAAAGTAATTAGACAGTTGTACCAAGATTTATAGACAAGACTGCTCATTGAAGTATTGTTTATAGTAGCTAAAAATTTGAAACAATATGTGTCTATCATTTGAAAATTAGATTATCATCCAACCATGGAATGGGCTGTACAGTCACTTTTAAAAAATGAGACAAACTTATTTTTACTTACCTGATAAGATATACATAATCATACTGCTAAGTATAGGGAGGAAAAGAGGTTGGACAACATATGTATCTGATTTTATGTACAGAAACATGTATTTTAACACATTTTTGTGTCTGCCATCCTGCAAGGATATGATCTAAACTGTTATCAGTATTTATTTCTTGGGCAGGATGATGGAGTAGACACTTGGGTATCACTTAATACATTGCCTTTCTAGTCAGAAAAGTCAATACAAAGATTCCTATTAACCAAAAAGAAAGAATGTTGTAGAAGACATGTGACTTGGCATCTCTATAAGAAGAAAGTAGCCATCGGTGTCCTTAGGAGCCAATTGCTTCACCTCTCCCTCTCCTTCCTCACCCCTGTTGCTCCTCTGCTTCTTCTGACACTCATTTCAGCTCCGCCTCCCCCACTCCCTGCCCCGGCTTGGTTGGTTTGTACACAGCACTTTCGCATGGGCCTCGTTGTAGTTTCCAAAGAGCGGTGTCCAGGAAAATAGAAACAAGGATTAAGGATTGGGGTGATGGTCCCACACTTTAAACAGTTGACCAAGAGATTGGTTCCCTAATGAACTTAGCAATACTAGAAATGAAACCACCACCAACTGTAAGAACCCAGCTCCTAGATGTAGACATCCCAATCCCAGGCACAAAGTTGATACAGAATACAAAGAAAAGGGTAGAAAACCAGTTATTTGGGCACCATGGGGCACCCCTAGTATTGGGATTCCAGCACACCTGTAGGGCCCTGTCCAAGGACAGGCACCATGCCCATTGCTGTTCCTTCCCCACCAGCCTGTAGCTCAGTTTCCAAGTCCATCTGTGTCTAACTCATGGACAGTTCATTGTAATCATTTTCCAAGAGCCATTGAGATCCAAGAAACTTTTGCTTTTGAAAGCATACTCTTGGCTGGGGATTTAGCTCAGTGGTTAGAGTGCTTGCCTCATAAGCACAAGGCCCTGAGTTCGATACCCGGCACTAAATAAATAAATAAATAAATAAATAAATAAAAGCATACTCTTTAGAGAAGCTGTTCAGCCCCAAACTAATTTGAAAAGCTCTGAGATTGAAGTCAGTCTGTGAGTCTAAACCACCAATTTTTCAAGTAAGCTCCATTCTTGGCAAATGACGGCCTCCCTCCCCAAGCTGCAGACTTGTGCAGAGCAATCATGAGCTCCAGGAATGCTGGCCGAGAGAGTCAGAGAAGGAATGTTGTGCTTGTTTCTGGCCAGGGCTGTCAAGTACTTACTAGAAAAAGCACAGACAACCCTTAAACGTCATCTTCCCCCTAACTAATTTGCTCCCAAAACCAATTTTTACCTTTGACATTATCTCTCACAGGTTGGAACCTGGAGGTAGTAACCCTGCAAGCAGTGATTCTTACGGTGACCGGGCCTCAGCAAGAGCCCGTCGGGAGGCCCGGGAGGCCCGTCTAGCCAGCCTGACCAGCCGTGTGGAAGAGGACAGCAACAGAGATTATAAAAAAGTAGGATCTTTTTTCAGTTTTCCTGTTTTTGGGTTACAATATGTAAATCTCTCGGCCTTCTCCCCCAGTATGGAAAAATGAGCATAGTTTGGAGTAAGCAGGGAGAAGAGGCACTTAAATAACAACTAATTCATTGCAGCCATCTTGTTTTGCTTCACCTTTCCACCCGCTAAATGAAGACCCCTCTGCATGTTGCTTCTATTGCAGTAAGTGTATGCCTCTAATTGGATATTTAAAAGCATGGGGAAAGTAAGAAATTAAGAATTGTAAGAAGAGTAAAAATCATATTGCTGTCTGTCTGAGCCCCTGAGAATCATTTGGTAGACTGTTAGTTTTAATGAATATGTGCTTTAAATAAGGTCCTGTGAATATCAACTAAATACTTCTTGGTGGTTTTTTAATCATCATTATCATCATCATCAGGACTTGGAGAAGAGTTAAATCACTTTTCATCCATTTCCTTTGGTTACTGCTACCTATATCCTTGAAAATTTTTCCTTTCAGGTGCTTGGGGTACCAAGGGCGGGGCTACCTTTGGTAAAGGAAAGTTCTTCTTTGTTGATGTTTTTGTTAAGCAGAACTTGATGGAAAGCAATATGTACACACTAGGCTGGTTCAACAAAATTCTGTTTTGTGTGAGGAACCACACTTGTAAGCATGGCAAATGCTCCGCAGGAGAAAATGGGTAGCTCTTTTTCTCCCAGAGATTAACATTTTTGAAGTTGGAGGATCATCATTCTCTTTGCACTCAGCACCTGGGATGATCACTTTTGAGAAGCCAGAGGGCAGTGGCTGAATGTGCCCTATCCCCAGACTTCCTTCATCTTCTTCACCTAATGTACAGTTGCAGCTCGAGGCAGAGAGCCTCGGGCCTTCTCATCTGATGAAACTGTGTGAGTGCTAATTCAGGGTGCCCTGCCTAGTGACCTGATTCTGCTTTCCCCTCCTCAGTTGTATGAGAGTGCCCTGACTGAAAACCAAAAGTTGAAAACAAAGCTTCAAGAGGCCCAGCTAGAGCTAGCAGACGTAAAGTCCAAGCTTGAGAAGATGGCCCAGGTAAGGAGAAGGAAAAAGAACATGCTGGGGACAAGGTTGTGGAGGGAGGCAAAGTGGACAGGGATCTAAGCAACAGGATATGAGATAAGAGGCAAAATCAGACTTCCTCAGAGGCGGTGAAAGGAGGTCTCTTAGATTCTAATTGATTTTAGCATTAGTCATTGTTGAAGTTGAGAACTGATAGTTCAGTGACCAACTCCTGATGGTCTGAATAATAATATTGTCTGCTCATTTCTCAGTAAAAAAATATACACAGTGTGACGAGGTCAGTCCTCTTCAGTTTCCACTTGTTCTTCATGCTTCAGTTCCAGTCATCTGCACATCACCTCTCAGAGAGGGCGAAGCAGAACAATGTAGCCAAATACAGAGAGGTAGTAGAGTAGGCCCCTAATACATCAGGGGCAGATGTGGTGCTAAAACCCAGGATTAGGTTCCGAAGCACAGATTCCCTGCTGGAGCATAAGTTGTCTCCCCAGGCTATCACCTCCTTCAGCCTGGGCAAGAAGCTAGTGGCAAAAAGACAAGGCAAACCATTTTCTTTCGCTGCCAGACCTGATTTCATTAGGTGATTCTTTGCAGGGTGCTGGAGGTAATGACCTCATCACCAGTAAAACAGATCCTGTAGCTGAAAGGTAAAGCAACTGCTGTCTTAGGTTATTGCAGAGTTAACAGGAAACCTATTGAGTTATTGCCTTGCTGGAATGCCTGGGGACTAAGAGTCTCTAAAGCTGAGCTGAGGTAAAAATGACTCTTTATGAGAAGACATGAAATGAAAACCAGAGGTGGCTGGTTAATCTGGTAATATGATATAATCCGAAAGGAAAGGCTGGGGGTTTGGGGATTTAGCTCAGTGGTAGAATGCTTGCCTAGCAAGCACAAGGGCCTGAGTTCAGTCCCCACCCCCATCCCCCCAAAAAAGCAAAGGCCAAAATGGTGGCTTATATAGGTAGTCCTGAGTACATGGGGTTTGGTGGGGGCACAGGCAGTTCTCAGGACAGGCCACCCATTCTGAGTATAGCTTGAAAAGTGGAGGTGTCCTGGCTATCTTGCTGGGATCCCATGTCTCTTCTGCATAGAGATACCTAGTAGCCAAGCATCCCTCTTACTGGCGATGTCTGAACCTTGCTGCAACAGATGGATAACAACTGGGCTTACAGTGATTTTGTGGAACAAGAAAAAGTAGGTCTCTAAATCTAAAAAAATATGTATATAGCCACACACAGTTAGAGCCTTGCTATAAGACCAGGAAATGGGCTAAACAAGCCTTAATGTTACTGGGCCAGGAAAATGTCTCATTTACAGCAGACCCTCAGGAGGTATCTGGGGCTAATTTTCTTTCTGAATAGTGACATATATTGGCTAAGGTCAATAAATACTGATTTTATACCGATCCTCATCTGTTATTTTGGGGCTGTTTTACAAAATTTAAGGAGCAGAAGAACCCGGTTTCACCTGCTCCCCACCCTCCTCAGTGCAGCTCTGACAGCTTATTTCTTGACCTCCCAGCGTTCGGGGCCTTTCTAGCAGCCAGTGCTTCGTAGCAGCAAGCAGCCTCACAGGCTGCTGACACTGACATGCACAGAGGGCATTAAAAACAAAATCAGCCTTTCTAGTCACTTGGAGCAGCATTTACCCTCCAGCCAAGTGCTTTGCTGGGTGTGTCAGAACATACTTAGATTTGCCAAATGGGAGTTATTGAAATTCAGAAAAAACTGGCGCTACAAACTGAGTCTCTGTTTACCAAAATTGGAGTTGTTTGGTAGGACAGTGGAGGGAGGGCCTATCAGCTTTGCATTTGTGTGGAGACAGTTACCACACTGACGCACACAGTGTTTTTACATAAAAGGTCCACCCAAACTCTACAAGGGTTAAAATTTAAAACAAAAGAAGGCAAACAAAAAAACTAGTTATTTGTATACATGAACTTTGAAGATAGTGAAATTTATCACAGCTTCTACAGTTTCTCAGGCGTAGGAAAGAGGGACTTAGAATGATTTGAACCAACTACAGAGTGTACTAATGTATTTTTCTTTTCCTTCTGCTTCACAGTAGATGCAGTGTAAAGGCACACAGCCATAACCTTCAGAACAGAAGGTCAAAGCCCAGGATGGGAGCCAGAATTTCAAGTTTTATTGTTAGTTCTGGCTATTCCTTAATTTTTTGAAAAACAGACTGCAAGAAGACCGGCATAATTTTTGTATTTATTAAATGTTTTCTGGACATAACACTAAGCAGAATAAAAATCCTTAGTTTATTAAAAGTCTGTTGAATTGCCCAGTTCTATAATGCCAAGACCACAAGTTATATAAGGGTTCCTTTCCATTCCCCTATTTAAAGCAGGATTTAGGGGGAGGTGGGGTGCTAGGGATCAAACTCAGGGCCTTGTGCTTGCTAGGCAAGCTCTATACCAACTGAGCTAAACCCCCAACCCCAAAAGTAGGATTGTTACCTGAGGTTATATTCTACTTTTTAGGTATGGTGGTCAAATATTTTTAGGTCCTCTGAAAATGTTTAATGGAAAGTCAGAAGTGAGCCAGGTGATGGTGTGTGCCTGTAATCCCAGCTGATGGGGTGGGACAAGCAGAAAGATTTCAAGTTCAAGGCCAGCCTGGGCAACTCAGCAAGACCCCATCTCAAAAAACAAAATGGGCTAGAGATACACCCTGGGTTCAATTTTTTTTTTAAAGTCAAAAATAATCTGAGGGGCTGGGGATTTAGCTCAGTGGTTAAAGCGCTTGCTTTGCAAGCACAAGGACCCGAGTTCAATCCCCAGCACCAAAAAAAAAAAAAAAAAAAAAAAATCTGAAGTACACATTTCAAATCTTTTTTTTTTCTTTTTTTCAAATCTTTTATTCAAATAAAATCATCCCTTATCTGAAATGGTCTTCATGCCCAGAACATAAGGATGGCTTAGGCATTCAAATTCAGAAATCTCCATCTAGTTCTCATTGTCTCTGAATTATGATATTGCCCATAGAGAAAAGGAGAAGAGAGGAATATCGCAGTGTGAGGTAGAAGACCCAGAGAGACAAACAGGGGCAGAGAGATTGTATGTGGCAGGTGTATGTGTGCTGTGATTAATGTCTTTGTACATGTGAGTATTTTAAATTGCAGTAAATACTACTACTGCCTTCCCCTCTCCAGTGGGAATGCTGTGAACTTCACAGAGATAATGTTAGACTTAGTGATCTATCAGAATCTTTTTGCTGAGACCCCTGCTAAAACGAAAGCTTGAAGCCCTGCTCTCTATTTTGGGATGTCCAGGGTGAAGTTGAACAGGACTGAGCTTTCTAGTAACAAGTGTTTTCCTTACATTTGCACAGCAGAAACAGGAGAAGACCTCTGATCGATCATCAATGCTGGAGATGGAGAAACGGGTATGTGCATGTCTATGTCTCTTTTCCCTTGTTTCGTCTCTTCTTTCAGACCTTCTCTAACTTTGTTTTTCATGCCAGTGGAAAAACTGTGTTTTAAGAAGGCAGCAGTTCTGCCACATTCCATTCCCAGCTCGACGATAAATTCTTTTTGTCTGACTCTTGACAGTAATTTGACTGCTAGTCTTTTGGCTTCTTCGGATAGTCTGTGCTTTGTAATAGTCCAGCCTTAGGGTGGGAAGGGTCCTTGGAAGGTCATCTTATACATCGTTCTGCCTGTAGGCAGAACCATACACATACACATAGCCATAGTATGTTTTGGTTTACTGTAATCTCTCTCACACACACACGTGTGTGTGCACATGCGCACATCCAAGGGCTCTTTGCCTTTCCCATCACCTTGAGCAGAAAGGAAGCTTTCCCCAGAACCTTCTGTCATAGATTTAGGTCTTGTGACTTGAGACATGAGTCATAAGGGTCTTTTCCCCACTCTCTTCCTGATGGGAGGATTTCTGGTTTGATTGCTGACCTCCTCCCAACTACATGTAGCATATTTTTCTGAGATATAACATTCTTGGATTGGGAAACTCATTTAGATTTATTGATGATCCCTAGGTTTGATTTGACCCTTGGGATGTAACATGTTCCCATCTCTCCTGTATTGTCTATTTAATTTGGAACGCAGCTAAGTTTTATATTTCATTCCCTTGGCCCATAATCAAGCCTCCTTGATAACCCATCTGGTCCAGGAGTCCTCATTGGATTCAGACTAAATTAAAAGTCAGTTGCTGGGAGAGAGAAATGGATGGGGAGAGGAGATACCCAAGGAGGGATGCTGTTCATAGACAATGTCTACTTCCATACTCACCATCTGCTCCCCATCATGAGAGAATCAGTTCCCTAGGAATTTGGGGAGGGTACTATTAAAGGTAATGATGGGGCCAGGCGTGGTGGTGCACACTTGTAATGCCAGCACTCGGGAGGCTGAGTCAGGAGGATGGCCGAGAGTTCAAGGTCAGCCTAAACTACATAGCAAGACCCTGTCTCAAAAAAAAAAGTTAATGATGGGTTTTTATTAATAAGGAACAAAAGTCCTGATCACTCGCAGTCATTTGAAATTTCATGAACTATTCAACTTGTAAAGAGTAACTCAGAGTGCCTTGGTCTGTTTGCCTGTTAGCAAGTTGCCTCTCCCTATATTTCCTAATTTCCTAATGAGAGACTCAGGTCCTGTGAGTTTTGTCACTGAAATAGCTCTGCCCCACAGGGGCCGGATCAGAAACTGCCCACATCTGAGTGAGGCTTGCTGGAGTCAGTAGAGAGAACCTTCGACCATGAAGCTGCTGATCACATGGCGGCTGGGAGGTGGCATTGTGACTGCCTTAAATCTATTATATGTTCAACAGGCTCCTTGTTTCTAAACAGGAGAGGCGAGCCTTGGAGCGGAAAATGTCAGAAATGGAGGAAGAGATGAAGGTATGAAGAGTTTTTTTAATTTGTGTACCTGTTCCCTGAATACCTGCCAAGACTGGATCCTTGAGTGAAGGGCTGCCCCTCTGATTTCACTACAGACTCAGCAAGCCCAAGAACAGGTGACGTTGAGGAGGAGATGAGTACCTTAGCCACTTTCTAGAGTCTGTCAGCCCACACGACATCCATTGTGGCCACCTTTGCAGGCCTCCCAGGAACAAATGCCACCTTCAGTTCAGGGGAGGTCTGGGCACACTGGAGACGAACCCATGTTGAAGGTGTAAGACTTTCCAGGCCATAGCTTCACCCTCAGGAAGCCTGGTGAAGAGACTGGGACATGGTTCCCAGCTCTGTGGAGCCTCTATTAGGGGCTTGCTCTGTGAAGCCTGAGCGTGGCAGAGGCTTTCTTCCCATCTCCCTCCCTAACCCAGACCCTCGCAGGAAAGAACATGGATTGAGTCATTCTGCAGCAGAATGAACATTTATTCCCATATTGATTTCCTGTCCCAGTCCGTTTCCCCTGCAGTACCCCAGTGTGTGTGGCACTCCCACTAGAACAAGCTCATGCTACCAGATGCACTTCAGGGCTCACTGCTTTCCTCTCCCCCTCACCATGACCTGCAGTGACCATCACCTTCATTAGCCACTTTGACAGACATCTGTCACTACCATTCTTTGCACTTTTGAATGCTAAACTCTGGCAGTCTTCCCAAAAGAAGGGTTAGACAGAGAGCCTCAGGGCACTTAGAGCCACCTGGATGTGATTTAGGAGCACCCACTCTCTGCAGTGCGTGATGCCACCTGACCACAGTCACTTAGCACATGCTCGGCTTTTCTCTAAATCTTTAGGGAGGTTATTTTCCTGGACATATGATAGCATTTACCTGGTGAGGTACAAGTTCTTCAGCTAGAAAGCAGAGGCCCTTGGACAGTGTCAGGCTGATCACAAGTCTCCTTCTGGGAACAAACATTCCTAACGTATAATCAGGACACTTTAGAAGATATATTCATTGTTCCCACAGCCTAAAAAGGTTGGTTATTTACTGAAAAGAGGTTTTGGAACCTGACAGGGTCATAGTTTTCACAAGATCCTGTGCTCATAACTTGTTACTCTTTCTAATTCCAAAGTGAAGAGAAATCCCAAGCTCTGTCCTGTGTTTCCTACTCCCCATCCCAAGGCTATAACTGATAATATCCATGTAGAATTCCCAACAACATCTGCTTATATCTCAAACACTTCAGATCTTCCGTGTTGATTCAGAACAGCAACAAGAATTCTCCTAAGATGATAGGACAGTACTCAGCACCATTAAACGTCTCCATCTTCTGGTTCTTGTAAACCTACCTCACTTACCACAGAGAAGTATTCTGTCCCTCATAAGGCAGCATGTTAGTATTTCCAAGCAGTTCTCAATGACATGTATCCACGGCTCCCAGTTGCATGGAGCCCCCTGAGTTACACCATCTGCACTCTGCTGTTAGGCAGCTGTCAGTAATGTTCATTAGGAAATGACTTGAATGCTGATCTGGAGCATGTAAATGAGGCCACACTGGTACCTCCAGTAAGTCCCCAGGACCCCAAAGCCAGCCTGTCATGGAACTCTGTGTCATATCCATATAGACCACCCACAACACACACACACACACACACCCTAGAAAGTGGCCAAAAGTAGAGCGCTTGTGGTCTTTTATTTCTGTTGTCATTCTAAATGGCAGGTGTGGATGCCCTTCCCTTTCTAGTCACTGTCAACTCTGGGTTGAGACAGGCTGACCCTTTCCTCTCCAGACCTTGCCAGGCTGTGATTCCTTAAACTAGGCCGTGAGTTCTTTTGTGTTCTCAGTAGAGATTACAATACAGGAAAGTATTAGTTCTCTCCAGTGAGGAGCCATATGTGAGCAATTTTAAAATCAACTCATTAAATTATGAAGTGGAGCCAGATTATGACTGTTTGACCCTAAGCCAGTAGGTAAGCTGTTTAGTGATTTTTTAAGTTAAAAATTCCACCCATTCAGTCAGTTGCTATTATTCTCCATTACTAAATGGAGAAGAAGTGCCTATAAGCTGTAAACCCAAATTGCTCATATTGGAGCCTAATGACAGGTTTGCAAACCACCTAGCTCCCTAGAGGACTTAAGGGGAGGAGCACCAGAGCCTCCCAGGCACACCATTGTTATGTCTGTGTTTGCACCTTCTTTAACACAAAAACTCAAATATAGATAAAAATATTATCAAACTGGTATGCCTGGCCCTGAATGAGTCAAAGAATATGTTTGTTTAGCTCTCAAGCTTCTCACCCAGGTTGTCATTTATGGTAACTACCTTTACTGGAGGGATTAGTGACCAGAATCTCTGCTAGGTAGCCAGCCAACAGTGCAGGTCTTACCAAATCTGTAACCCAGTATAGCTTGGGATCACTGGTCTCTATACTTGTGCACATTCAGTTTATACAGATGCACACATTTCCCTGGAGTAATAGACAGGACTAATTAGATTGGGAGGTGGATTTCCTGGGAACCATTAAAGATACAGTAGGTGTTCAAGGACAGAAAGTAACGCAGAGCCTGTTTTTTGGACTCTGGCAAATAAAATACAAATGCCAAGCACAAGGGCCTGAGTTCGATCCCCGGCACCACAAAAAAAAAAAAAAATTACAAATGCCAGGTGAAAGGGGAAACCATAAGATTGGCTCACCTGGATATATGTGGGGCTTGGTGGCGATGAGATGGGTTGTGCCTTTCTGGCCTTTACCTGGAAAGGTAAGTATTTCTAAGTTTTCTGCCCTGAAGAAATTCCACCCAATCCTGGGTTGGAGTAGGATTATATGCCAGCTCTTGACAGGTGTGCATGTCAGTGTAAGCTGTGCTGGATCTGCACTTGGTCTTGGGATGTTCCCTCATCCAACCCAGTTTACTTTTCTGCTGCATCTTCCATTCAGCACCATCCTCCTTACCAGACCTTCTCTCCTTCCTTTCCAAGGGCCTTGCATGAGAGGGGCCCAGCAGCCAATCCCCTTTTAGGTTGGTCCTGAGATTTTTACTTTGCTTACTCTGAAACTATCACTCCATTCTTGCCCCTAAGCTCTGCCCTCCTTAACCTGCTCCTTGCTCTGCTCTTCTCTTCCATCTTCTTGCTCTGCCTTATTTTCAAGACTGCTTTCTATAGAACAGTCCACCAGATTGTTTCCTGACTCTCTCCTTCATGCTGATAATTTCTAAATTCTTCCACCTCTGTCTACTTGTACTCGCATGTTAGACTGAGTCACTTTCGTGGTTCATGTCTTTAATATTCCCTGGGAGGCAAGGACCACTTCATATAATAATAACGATTGTGTTGAAAGTTTTGGTTTACTGTCGACACCAAAGAAGGTGAGAGCCAGGGACTTTCAATTGGTTCTTAAAAGCGGTACCTTTAAACTTCCCCATGTGCTGCACCATGATCTCCTTTCACAGCCAAAATGCTTACAATAGGCAAAGAGGTTGCCCAGTCCCTGCCCTCCAGTGGCTACATGGAACTGTTGGTCTGCCCTACCTTTTTTCCACAACGGTCATTCTCCCACTTTGGGGAAAGAGCTATTCAGCAGTTTGTCTCTGCTTGTTTTTCTTTTTCACTGTTTTTCTCCCTCATGCTACCTTTCATTTTCCTGCTGCTCCACTCCAAACTGTAACTCCACTAATCTTTCATTTCTGTCCTTCTCTTTGTACAAGAGACTTTTCTCTGGTGATTGGTGACCTTTTCATCATCATTATAACCCACAGGATTGTCCATCCTCATTGACAAAACTCCATCTGCATTAACAAAATCATTTCCCTCCCCCCAAAGAGCTGATGGTCTCAGTGTCAGGGTCAGTGTAGATGATTACTTAGGGAAGACAGGTAATGGAGTAGAATCTCATTTATTGAAGACTTTAAGCCCCTTATGGAATATATGGTATTAGGAAAACTATCTGTGGGTTGGTAGTTCTGTTGCATTTGTAATGCTGACAATAAGGACTGGATTAGCACATTGGTCCAGCCAACTCCATTATCACTGGACATTCATAATTTCTCCACTTTTATTCAGAAGATGAGCCCTTTGTGAACACTACGCAAGAACTAGAACAGAGAACACCTATGGTGCCCATGATCATGTCTAGCAGGTCAGAAGCAGGTCAGCAGTTCCAGAACTCTGGACGAGCCCCTCTAGACTGCAGAGGACTGGAAGAGTTAGTGAAACTTCCTAACAAAGCAGCCTGGTCTCTGTCAGGTTAACTTTAGTATGTGTCGCTTTGCCCTTGTAAAGAACACATGCCATATACAGGAAGTGCTTAAATAACACACCTCTTTCTTACTTTCTCCTGTGTTGTTTTTTAAAATAAAAAAAAAAGAGAAGAATCCAGAAAGAAAACAAATGGGAGTAGGGGATTGAGTAGGGTTGGAGGGATATAATGATAGGGTCAGGGCAGTATCAGGCCTGAGGAGTACTCCAAATCCTCAGCTCCAGTCCAGATGACAACAAAGGAGGGCCCCTGAGGCTGTGGCTCAGCCATGTGGATTCAGCTGAGAAGGACCTAGGACCACACAGAGCTGTCATTCTCAGACATGACCCAGGTGTGCTTCTGAGAGCCTAGCGGCTGTGTTCATATGCCCGGCCTTCAGCATGTTGAGACCACAGCCGAGAGTCACAGGCACAGCTCTCCCTTTTCTGGTGCTTTTCTCCATTGCATGCCCTGCCCCCATGCGTAATTTCTCATTATTCCTGCCTTCCTCATTTCCTTTCTTGCATGCAAACTAAAAACAAAAACAAAAAGTCACATGGTTTCTTTGTCCTACTTTTTCTTCTCTGGTCTGTCTTGTCTCTGTCTTGTCCGTCTGTCCCCTCCATGTCTCACTCTCTGCAGAATCTCCACCAGCTAAAACAGATTCAAACCTTGAAGCAGATGAACGAGCAACTGCAGGCTGAGAACAGGGCCCTGACCCGAGTGGTGGCCAGACTCTCGGAGTCCATCGAGTCCTCGGACACCCAGGAGCTCTAGCTCTTGTCTTTCCTCTTCACCTCACTTTCCTCCTCCACTACTCCAGGCAGGTTTACTTTCTTGTTGGTCCCAGAGAACCCGTGCTCATTCCCTCCACCCAAGCCTCGTGTGAAGTTTCCGCTAAAACTTGGTCATCTGGAGATGGAAGGAGCCAGGACTGGGACCATAGAATGGGACATAACAGCCTAGGTCAAGGGGGAGGCAGTGGGGGAGACTTGGCTGGGCCAGCAGTGTATTTGGTAAGATCACCACATTACCTTCTCTTTTGCTAGAGACTGATATGAATTTCCTCACTTAGCTACACATCGGTACACATGTGTGTGCATACCTGTATGTGTACATGCACACATATTTCTTCAGTGGGGTCTTTGCCAAACTGAGAGCTTTCTCAGTCAACAGTAACCAAGTGCAACCCCTGCAGCAATTGGGGTGGTTCTGGATTCCAAATTGTGGTTAAGCCTAGGATAACCGAGAGCAAAGGCATTCAACCCTGGCTGTGCCCCAGAAACACCTGGGAGCTGTTAATATATATGCGTGCCCAAGCCCACCGCAAGAAACAATGTTTTAGTTTAAGGCCCCAGCTATCAGTATTATTTTAAAGCTCTACTGTGGAGTCTTCTGTGCAACTAGGTTTGAGAACCGCAGCCATTTGAATACCAGACAGAACAAAATTCCTGTGTGTGAACATTGTTGGGTAAGGAGGACTAGAACTGAAGGCTAGAGCTGTTCTGAGCCCACTCGGCTACCAGCAGAAACATCCTGTACCCCACCGTTGGAGCAGAATTGATTAAGCATTCTTTGCCGCCTCCTGCAAGTCTTTCCTTTCTTCTTCCTCCTTAAGAGACATTTCTGTCATCCCCGTCACAGTCTCTGGGCCTAGGGATATTTCCTTCCCTGTCCCGAGTATGTGCAGTGTGGAGTAGAGTACAGCCTGTCTGTAGACGAGACCTTCAAATAATGAGACCTTCCCTAAAGGGGCCAACTTTGCAAAGGAGGTGACAGGCAGTGAAGCAGAGAGAAGAAATTTGTTTTTAACTGAGGACCAAAAAATGTGTTTGGCAAACTGTAACCCTCTCCTGGCTGTGGATCGGAAAGATACGCTTACAGAGCTTATTTTTCCATCCCAACCTAGTATGATGGGGTCACCACTGCCTTGAAATGAGTTTTTAATTTTCAGCAACAATCTAATTAGTCCTGACCAGGGCCTATTCTATTTCCTGCCTATTTGCTTTTGCCTTCAGGGTCAGTAGCTGGCAACTAATATCCACTAGAAACCCAAGCACCCAAATTACCATAAGGGCTGAGCTAATATCCTGCTGCAGATACTATCATAGGCAGGCAGAAAGAAAATTGAAACAGAAATGCTACCATGGCCTAGCAGCAAGCAGCCACTGTTAGGTCCAATTTCCATGCTTTAAAATGAGCCCCAAGATTCCTGAAAAAGGGGCCAGGGAGCAGGGAAGCTCAGTGGTAAAGGGCATGCTTAGCATGCATGAGGCCCTGGGTTCCAGCCACAGCACCAAAATAAATAAATTTTGACTTGGAGCAAAGTAGAGACCCCTAAAAGATATCTCAGTTATTTTTAGTCTCCCTCTAGAATATGGGGCAAAAACCAAATCTCATCTTCCTAGTGGTTAATAACCATGATAATAAACATGTAGTTGTCATTTATTAAGGCCTGTGCTGAGTGCTTCAGATGTTTTCTTCTCATTGATTCCCTAGAACCATTGTACATATTTTTGAAAGAGTCACAAATTGAGTAACTTGCCCCAGGTCACTCAGAGAGTAAGTGGTAGAGTCAGAATTCAAACCAACTATGTTGAGTTCCACAGTCTGTGTCCTTCCCCAATATGATTATAAGATCCCTGCATATTTGGCACAGTTTTAGCTGTCTGTTAAGCACATGGCCTAAACTATGCAAGAAGGATCTATTGAGCAACTACAGTGTGGTCCAGAATTGCAGCTGAGCAATGGACAGCATTCTGCCTTCTCAGCACTCTTTGACTTCCCTGTGAAAGGTTAACTTCCAAAGGGCATTTTCCCACCAAGGGAGTCAGCCCCTGTGAAGACTGCCCTTGCCTGGTACGTGACCTTCTAGAGTAGGAATAGCGGACTATGGCCCAGAAGCCATGCCAGTAGTCAAAAAAGAAATCAAAAGAATATTTCATGACACCTGAAAATTATGTGGAATTCGAATTCCAGGTTCCAAAAATAAAGGTTTATTGAACTGAGCCACACTGTTTATGTATTATCATTGTGTCTGTGGCTGCTTTTTGCTACAGCAGCAGAGCTGAGCACGTACGACAGAGACTTTCTGGCCTGCAGACCCTGAGACAGTTTCTGTCTGGCCCTTTACAGAAGAGCTTGCTGACCCTGCCAGAGAGACAACTAAGCTAAACTGGCAGTGTGACCAAGAGATTTGGCCCCCTTTTTTTTGATAGTCCCCTGGAAAAATCATCTTATCTCAGCGTGTAGTTCAAACCACCTACCAACAAAATAGAAGGGAAGACTCACTTTTCATGGAGTTAGAATGCAGGCAGCTCAGGCAAGGCACATTCTGAGACCCTCCCCCAACAGCCAGCCTTGCTCTGGGGCCCTCTGGTGCTTCCAGACTCCATATCCCCTTCCTCTTTAACATACTCCTGTCATAGACCATAAGAAGTAATATTTGAGAAAATGTGTATTAGTGGTACTTGTCCATGGTGTGGACATCAGACTGTGATAAGCTAGAAATTGAGCTGTTAAGAAGCTGAGGTCCAGGAAGTTAAAATGATAAAGCATTGTTAAACCTCATACTTGTGTAGTACTTTCACATACATTCTTATTTAATCATTCTTTAGCTTCGAGTGAATATCAGATAACACAGTTCATTTCTTCCTTTCTTTTGAGAATGAAGTTTATGAGGCCTTTTTCCCCTTGATTTCCACAACAGTATTTCTAACACTTTTTGACACTCCCTTAAGATGTCATTTGTAACATGCTGCAGCTGTGAAATTGAGTTGGCCAATTTTTTTCCCAAGGAATAGAGTTCTTAATGTGGAAATAAATCATAAAGTTCAACCAGTTGTTTGTGCAATTAAAAAAATGCAGCACAGTTCTGATTTGATGAACTGCTACACAGTGGAACCCATTGCCATATATGGCTTCTCCCCACCTGTGGAGTCTCACTAGGGTAATAAGGCTTGCAAGGTCTCACCCAGGTTGCAGGCCTAGGATCGGTATTAGAGAAGAGATGGGAAGGTGAAATATCATGAAGCCACCCTGGGCCGATGTTTTCCAAAGTCTGAATGAAATGAGGTTTCTGAGCACTCACTCCCGATAGGCTGCAGGGATAGGAGGCATGAAAGAGGGCGGCCAGAATTACCTTGATAGATGGGGAAGAGAGGCAGGGTCAAAGAATGAAACTTTACTTTGATGTTTTCTGAATTCAGATCTTCTTGGTAAAGTTTGCAGGTTGCTTGCCTGCCCTCCTGTATTCATAGTGGCAGTAGGAATACTCTTTATGGCAAAACACATTAACAGACAACAACATACTTCCACATCTGTTTCTTCCTATGGGCCCCATAAAGACCCTACTTTATGAGGGAGTAGAAAGGGGGTGGTTATTAACAAAATTGGAAATGCAGAAGTTGAGTGGTTTGTCTAAAGTGATACAAATTACTAATGATGTGATAGTATTAGTGCTGGAATTTCAGTTTCTGGGCTATGAGTTTCGGCTCTCACTCCCACCTGTAACGAAAGAATGATCTTTGGAGTTGGGCACACCTGGTTCAATATCAGCTGTGCCACTTAAATAGCTGGCTGCCTTGGACTAGTTTCAAAAATCCAAATTCCTTCATGTATGTGGAAAAAGGATAGCAGCTTATGACAGCCATAGAGTGGTAGTGAAGCCCTGTAGCACGGTGCCTCCCATATTACAGATACTCAATAATGTTTTCCTTTTGCTCCCTGACACAGACTCTTTATATAGCCACAATGTATGTGTGGGTATACTCATAGATACTTGTATAATGTAACTTATACTTTCACTGCAAGACTGAAGAAAGAAGGATTATATTCCTTAAGGTACAGTTAGATCCCAAGTGGTTAATAGCAGAGCCAACAGCTAGAACTAAACAAGAGGCCTCCTAAGACCTGAGCCCTGGTTACCCTTTTCTGTGGGTATTACCTACCACAGGGTTCTGTAGGGTTAAATCACTGATCAGTCAGAGGACATCTGCACTGAGCAAATGAGGATGTAGATTTCTGTAGCGTTCATGATGAAGAGGTACTTACCCTGTAATGTGAATCTTGCTATCAGTGAGGCCCACACATGAAAGTACCCTTGTCAACAACCCATCACAATTTTTCAAATGTGTAACATAGTGTACTTGGTCAGAGTGCCTGAGCATATAACAAAGACTTGGATATCCAAGCTGGAACTTTTTCATTTGTTCTACAAGTTGAACAACATTCTGTGTAATATTCCAAGATGGTGGAACTGATAGAATTTAATCTTCACTCCTTCCCCCCCTCTGTAAGCATCTGTTTCCTGGAATTGGAACACCACCCCCTGAAACTGCTGATAAGGCCTCTTGGTAATTATCTATGGAGAATTAAAGGGAAATTAATTATATGTGTGTTGTTCGCTGTGTCTTATAGCTCTGTGAATATATCTGTAACTTCCATAGGATTTAATAGTTTAAAAGTGGGTATGTGTAATAGGAACAGTGAGAATTTTGGTAGATTCTATTCACTGAAGGCACCAGGAGGAGGACCCTTAAATCATCCTGTGCACATAGCAGAAAAGCCTGGTTCTGCCCCTCAGTCTGTACTCTTGTTTTTCACAGGATATGAAGCAGTGTCCTCCTTTAACTCTTTTAGGTCACCCCCTCCCCCTGGCTCCTGTCTGAATTCCTTCCCTATGTCCTAACCAACCTACTTTGGCACTCTCCCCAATTTCTCTAGACTAGAGGTAAGTTCAAGGGCAGGAACAATTAAAAATAGCTACTGACTCAGTAGAATAAAAGGATCTACAGTGTGGAACATGAAACCTGCATACAAAGAAATACTACTGCTAAATATGCTACTCAAAAGATAAGGGCTTGTGGTCTCCCTAAATGTTAACGCTACCCACTCAATAAATAGAAAGATTCAAGGGAGTTTCACCCCTGGGAGAAAGAGCGGTGGCAGCTCATTATACACACTGTCTAGAAGGTCCTGCTCACCTTCCAGCCCAGCCTGTCAGGGAGGTGGAAGAGGCAGTCTCGCTGGGCTCTAACATACTCTTCCTTCTGTCACTACAGGTGTTAACAGAACTGAAATCCGACAACCAGAGGCTAAAAGATGAAAATGGTGCCCTCATCAGAGTCATCAGCAAACTGTCCAAATAAACTGGGTTCCACATGTAGGAGGGAGGGATGGTGTTTGCCACCCCACCCCTCTTATCTAGCCATGCCTTCCAGCGGGGAGAAGCAAATGTTCTGGTGGAAGGACACCGCCTCCTGACCCTCTTCGGCCACCTCCTCTGCACTGTCCATTTTCCCTGCACTCTGAGTGCCCGGCTCCTCCCACACCCCTATCCTGAGTTTTATGACAGTTTTAACTGAAGCATGATTGTGATCATTCAGGCCATCTGGAGAAGGCCTGTGGAGCACACCAAGCTCAGCCGTGGACCTCAACTTCTGCTGCTCTGCCGCTTTGTCCAGATTGGATTTGGTTCAGACATGTAAAGCTCCCGTCCACAGCCTTTGCTCTGACTCAGCATCCTCTGACATAGGTGAGTCTTGTGCTGGCAACTCGAGGATCCTGTCTGGGATGTGAAGAGAAATGGCAGGATAGGGAATTAACCATCAGCTGCTCTGGAGCTGTGTTTCTATAGAGTCCAAGGTGACCGTGACTCTGCATCAAGGCTCTCTGTCCTTCGTCACCTCTCAGGAACAGACTCGTTTTTATTTTTTCTAACTGCAGTAACCTAGTGCCATCCCTGACCAGCCTGAACCCTTTTCCTCCTCCATGCCCAGCCCTTTTCTCCAGGGCTCATGGTGCCCCAGTCTCCTTTCCTTTCTATCCTTTTATCCTCCCCCCACCCCACCTCCTCACCTGATTGTATAAAAGCTGGAATGGAGCACCAGAGCTCGGTAGTCTGCACCTTGGTGGCAGCACCAATGAGCCCTGACCCTGCAAAGCTGGGCTGTGGCCTAAGTGTCAGCCTGCTGTTTGCATCTCTCACTTGTCTTCTCCCTACAGAGTGATTCTCCATACTAGGAAGGGGTGTGAATACCCCATTCTGCTGTGCCTCCCTTGGGCCTCGTTTTCCTTTTTGCTCTGGCATCTGCTCCTACTGAGAAGTGAAATCATTGCAAGGAGGTCTCAGAGGTCAGGAGGGCGGCTTGTTGGGAGCTGGGCTGGAGAGTGGGAGCAGGGAGGAAAGACATCAGTGGTGAGAGGAGAGTATCTGAGGACACTCGCAACATTGTGACAGAGATGGTAAATTTGATTATTTCTGGTGGTTAGATTTAGGGGAGAGACATTTGCTTTCTTAGGAATAGGAAAAAATGCCAAGTTGAAAGAAGTTTAAAGGGATGAGGTACTTCGAACCCATGACGAGAGTCATGGAATTTTATTTAGAGTGGCAAGGTTCAGAGGTCACTTGACGCAGTTTTCCAGTGGTGTCACAGCTTTGACCATTGTTGCATAGCCTCTGGCGGCTCTACATTTATTACTTGGAGGTTGGGCAACCCTAATAACCAGAGAGCTTCTCTTAGTGTGAGCCAAGTTTGGCCTGTGAATTCTCTGTGTGGCCACATTGACCCTTCACAGCGCCCAATGTGCAGCCCTTCTGATGCCGTGTTTGGTGCTCTCCCCTTGATCTTACATGGGGCTCGTGTTTTCCATGGTCCTTACAGTCATGCCTCATATTGGTATGCCTGTCCCATCTTGGCCATCATCCTCTGGACACAGCCTTTTTAAAACATCATGCCCAGACTTTACAGAGGCCTCCATAATTCCAGTACACAATTAATTTTCGGTGATGACCCACTATTAATGTGGAGTATATTTTTTTTTTTGGTAGGAGTTTTATCCCTTTGTTCATTTTGAGGGTGCAGGTCATTTAAGGCCATGCCATTTTAGGGTAACTAGTGACAGTGCAGGGAGTAGTCCATTTCCTTAACATATCCAACCTCTGTTAGTTTCTTTCCTAAAAACAACAGTGTCGTTCTCCGTGACTCTCAGACATCCAGTGCCTCTTTAAAGAGAAACTACCATTCAGGATCCCGGTTCCAGAAAAGGAAGCACATCTCCTCCGACAGAAACCCAGCCTTCAAGCATCCATTTCCACCTAATTTTCAAGAGAAGCTGCTCCTCTCTTGCAACTTCCTATTATCACAGGGGCACTGTAAGCTCAGTTCCTAGGGTATGCAGAATTAGGGTGAAAAGTTCTGTATCTTCCACTGTGAACATTCCTTTCATTCTGTGTAAAGGAGTCAAAGGGCCGTGGCTAAGGGATTCTTTGGCATGTCTTGGATATTGGTAAAGAGGAGATTACCGTCTCGTTCACAGGAAAAGAAAATTAGATTATGAGAAAAACAATTTGAGCCTCTTCCATTTTGTAGACCAGGTAAAGGAGTTATAAAGAGTCCCTCCTCCAATCCTTTTGTGCCTTTCAAAGTGCAGGAGGCAGGTTCTCAAAACTCTCCAATTGGCATGACATCCCTGCTGGCCTGCACAGCCCTTTCATGTTAAAGATGCTTCTTACCAGGAAGTTTTCTTTGTGACAAGAAATTTACAAGCTTTTCAACCTCAGGAATACTGGATTCTATGGCCAAGAACTCAAAGTGTTAACCATGCTAGGTAATTTCAGGCACTTTCTCTTATGACATTAATTTTATTAGATAACATTCTGAATTCTGGTCTCTTCAGACTAAACACCATTTCTTTACAACTGTGTTACCTGGAAGCTCAGCATGGTAGTGGTTAGAGGCCTCCAGCAGCCAGCTGTTTCTCCGGTGCCTGCATCCCCAGTGTCCGGTTCTTGTGCTGCTTGGCCAGTAACCTGCGTGGTCTCCTGTCCTCCCCTCATGGTTTAGGTGCTCTTGAGCACCCCACAGCTCAAGCCCAGTGACAACTGCGGGCTGGCCAGCAGTGCAAGGCTTGGCTCTGTCACTTTAGAGTCTTCACAGGAAGTATGAGAATAGAGAAGACAGTGTTCTCGGTACAGCTTCACACCCTGTTCCCATGGTTTTGATATTTTTGAGTAACCAAGCCACACCTTTGGGAGCAATGATTGGGCCATTCCTGAGATTCTCTGGCTGGGGTTTGCCTTTAAGGGGCTGCCAATCCTTCCAAACAGCTCCAGAGTACGATGACCCAGCCCCATCCCTGGGTCTAGTGTAAAGGTTAGGCACATCGTAGGGTGCTGCTGCCAAAGAACCTGGAGCACAGGCATGCCTTGAGCCTCCTGGTGCACACAGGTCTCTGGGCTGGTCTTCAGTGTTTCCTAGAGCCACCCTATCTCTATCCAGCTGTGGGATTTGCCCTGGTTTCTCTCCCAACCCCCCACCCCCCCATTTTCAAGGAGACCTAGATGTATCTGTTGCTGTCTGAGGTCACAAGTGGGTTTCATATCTCTGTTTGGAAGATCCTAGTAGCTCTTCCCCAAACAAAACATGTACTTATTTAAGTTTACTCAGAAAGCAGGGAGGCTAAAATGCCACTTCATAGCCTGGGTCCCACAAAAGCATGTGTATCACTAGCCATTCCTCCCCCAGGAATGTTTGATGGAGCCACAGATGAGGGAAGAAACTCACATCCATGCACTTTACTAACCCTCTTAATTTCTGGCCCCTCACGGCCTGCCCAAGCCACAGACACTGTCTCCTCCCAGAGGAACCCATGGCCACTGTGCAGAACTTCCTGACAGTGTGGGCGCTCATTAGCATGTGGCCTGACAAAGGACCATGCAAAATCTCACCAGCTGTTCTGCTTGCAGCCTGCTTTGTACTTTAAGTGGGAGAGTATAAGGATCTAGCAGCTAGGGAGGGAGGGAGTCCTTGTTCCACCCCACCATGTGCACCACTGGAGCCCTGGGAGCCTTCCCTCCAGACTGTCTCCGGGGGTCATCAAACCCTGTCATGCCCACACCTGTACTTCGCTCAGCACAGCTGGCAGAGGTAGACCCCTGCCTGTTGTAGATCTCAGTCACCATTTTGATTTTTAAGACAGGCTCAGACTCCTCGAAGGATCTGAGTTCCTCCAGGCCCAACAAGCACAGTTCTGAGGATAGAGTAAGGCGTTGTGAACGGCTAAGCCCCAGGAAGTGACCCTCTGTGTTCCAGGGCCAGCACTTCCATTGGCCACGTGACCAGGGCAAGGTACTCTTTCAAATCCCTTCTGGTTTAAAATTCTGTGATTCATTCTTAGGAAGATCAGAACATTTCTTCAACTTGAAATTATTGAGGCAGAAATTCCTTCTTTTAACTTCAAAAGTTCAAGAGCAAAAATTCTTGTTCTCTTCCAGATTCAAACTGTGTAACATCAGTATGTCAAGGTTGACTTCTCATCCTTGTTAGAAAGTGAGTTTGAGATTGAGGGTAATTGGTTTTGCGATTGCTTTCCCTCGTAATGGTGTGGTAAGAATATTAAAACCTGCAGAGGTGGAAATTGGAGCTTGTGGGGAAATGGATAGAAAGCAGTTATTTGCAGGCAGCCTTTGGACAGATTGTTTTAATAAGAGAGAGAGCTGCTGCTTCATAGGTTTCCTCTGCCTTCTCAGACACCAGGCTGCATTGCACTTCTGCTTACCACCAGCTGGTTCTTAGTCTTGAACCCTGCCTTGCAACAGCAAGAGAATTCTCAGTAGAAATTTCAACCTTTTGTTTCATGGAGCTCCTCCTCTAGATTCTGAGCTGTCGGAAGTAGGAGGTTCTGGTGCTGTTTGAAACAGTCTTTCCTTTAAAGCAGGTCTGCAGAGGAGACTACCAGAGCAGGAAGCATTTACAAGCCCCCAGCCACAGTGCCTAGGGCTGCACTTGGCTCTCACAGACCTTCAGGTCTGTGTGTGAGCATAGTGAAATGGCAGGGACCTGGGATGTAGAGATGGCATGCAAGCTAGTGGGCAAAAGGCAGCCAGTCTGGGGCTTTGAACTGGAGCAGGGTGGGGGCTGCAAGCCCTGGCAGGAAGAGGCAGAGCTTCAGCATATGGAAATGAGTTCTGTCTCACTGGTGACTTGTCTGTCAGCCTCCAGCTGAGCGGAGATTTTAATCAGCTTCTCTAATGGGTATCGACACTTCACAGGAGTATAGACCCTATCAGGGACAGTTACTGATCTCTTTGTGTTCTGATTAGATTGGGAAAATAGATCGACTTCATTACAACCCAGGAACTATCATTGTCACAGCTACTAGGGAATGAGGTGGTCTCTGAGAGATAAGGAAAAACAGAATTGGCCAGCCAGCCAGCAACTAAATGGTGAGAAGAGATGCATTCACTCTCCTTGGGAGCTGTGGCTGAGGGCTTGAGAGTTGAACGAGGCATGGCCTGCAGTTGGGGTCTGGAGGCCCTACTGGGGAAGAACTGTCAGTAAGCGGTGGCAATGTCTGAAGGGCACAGCAGTGGGTGGATGCGTCGCTGGCCTAAGGAGGTCTGAGAGTCGAGGCTCATCTTCTGGTCTGTGTGCGTCCGTCTGCATCTGTGCTGGCCTGGAGCTTCCAGAGTGAGGATTAGATTAGTCTTGATTAGAAATGAGAACTCAAAAACTAATTTTTATCTAAGTGTATTATTCTATTAATTCCTGTCTTTTGCTTTCTCCCACTCATCTGCTTATCATTTCAGACTGTGAATCTGCCAGAGTGATATTTTGTTATTTTTCCTCCAAATTTTCCCCTCGTGCTTCCAGTAAAATTTTACTTGGGTGGCCCCTCAAGGTGACATCAGGATGCGCTTATATCCTTCCAAAATAAGCATATTCTGCTCTCTTTCCTGCTCATCTCCCTCCACATTCTTTATTCCTTACTTTCCTCACTTGGACCCTGTAGTGCTTTACAGAAAGTTTTCCATGAATCAGCCAAGATTCCAGGAGTTTGTACACCAACAGCTACCCCCATCCCCACCCCTTCCAGTTTGAAGCACCCGGGCTGTGGCAGTGCCCCTCGGAGACGAGGGGTGACTGGTAGGCCTCGTAGGCCTGAAGCCAGCGAGACCATGGGTAGTAGTTTCTGGTTTGTGCCATCTTTGTCCTGAGAGGTGCAGCCAGTTCCAGCCTAAGGCAGCAGTGTGTCTTCTTGGGCCAAGCTGAATCGGTGTGCGGGTGCCTCTGCGACAGCCACTCAGCCCCCTGCTGCCTGGCAGGAAGAGGATTCGGAAGAGGTTTGCCTACCATGGGGAGCCTCCTAAGGACCTCCGATGTGCTTCCAAGATCAGAGCTGGGTGTCCGAATGCAGAGGCTGGACGAACAAGGACATACCAGTGCCAGCATCAGCTTGACACGTGCTGAAACCTCTCTGCCCTTGCTGTTCTCCCACTCACCAAGCATCGAACAGATTCCAGCTCGTCCTCAGCTACAGAGAGGCCAAGTAAAGAGAGGTTGGAGGAAGAGGATGCCGGGAGGCAGGCTGCGGCACAGAAAAGGATTCCGGGAGGATGCAGCCCTTTAGCTCACATTGCTGGAGCCTTTGGAAGGTTGGATTTGCCACTGGCTGGCACCTCAAGGAGGGCTGGGATTTCCCAGGAGAGAAAAGGAATTGGTTTCACCCTTACGTCCCTCTGCTGGGAAAGGATACTGCCTATTCTCAAGTGAATGGTTCAGACTCAGGCTTGGGCTTTATGGTGTCCTTCTTCATTCTTGCCTCTGCCCTGACCTCGATCAGACAGCTGAAAAGAGCATAAAAGAACCACCTTGGTGTCTCCACACCTGTCCCATTTTAGCGGTAGCGTTTTGTCTTTATCCACCTTTCTCTCCTCACCTTACTTCCACCACAGTTAAAGCACCAGATGTAACTTTTCAAGTGAGTTGTATGGATTAACCAATCCATTGTAAATATACCTGGAGTACTGAGGGAGGGGAAGCCAGCTCGCTTTGTGAAGTGAATGTATTTTTATGCAATTTTGAGTGGCCTTTCAATCCCCAGATGGATGATTTTGTTTTACTGGTTATTATATAGTTATTAAGTATTCTGTGTTTGAAAGTTTGGGAAAAATAATATTCACATCTATATGATGCCTGTAAACACAACAGTATTTATAAATGAGTAAATAAAACTGTGTTTTAACTTTGTGCAGTGAGATCGCTCAAGGTCCCCCGTCAGGGGGAACCTCGCCCAGCAGCCTCCGACAGCTCCCATCCACATAATGGTCTTTGCCAGGAACAGCCATCGGTAAGTTTCCATCCCCGAGGGCAGGTTGCTGGGAGCACCAACATGTTTCCTGAGTGGATCTGGCCAAGGCAAACCCTGCATGGAAGGCTCAGAGGAACCATTAAGAAATCAGGGTTCCAAGTGACTAGACTAAGAGTATGGCTGGCTGGCTGGAGGCAAAGTGTTGGTCTTGTTCCCTCTCACACACAGCAAGCTCTTTGATGGAGAAGGTGAGGCCCTGTGAGGTGGCTCCTCCAGAACCACTCCCTAGACCCAGACTCCAAACGCAGCTAACTCAGGGGTCCCTGGAGGTTACACCCAAACTCCAAACGAAGGCGCCCAGCCCAGGGAGGAGGTGTAAGGCTGGCTGGCAGGATCTGTGGGTGGGTGGCCAGGTCTGACCTTGGGCAGCCAAGGTTCAGATCTGGTTTCTCCATGCAGCAAGCCTGCCCTGGCTCTGCTCAGCCCTGTGTTTGCTGCCAAGCGGAAATCCCTAATCACTGACTTGGAAGAGGTCAGGGAGGAGAAATTCTTTTCCCTTGCTGTCACCCAGCTGTTTGTAGCCCAAGCAGGAGCAGCAGAACAAACACACATGATGTCATGGTTGAAGAGTTCAGAACTGTCCTGGGGCCTGAAGGGAGCTGCTATAGGACAAGCAGTATGTCTAATACCTTGGGGCTCCTTAGCTGCAAATGCCCTTTTTTTCTGTCCCCCACTGAATATGGTGAGGTCTGCCCTGAATGTCACCAGCAGTGACAGTCTGTCAAGGGGGATGGCTTGTACAGCCTCTCTGCAACAGAGTGAGGAGCCCACATTCTCAGCTGGGAGACCCTCCCCAGGTCTGTACCAGGAGTCTCCTGCCCCTCACGCGGCCTAGGCCACCCAGCCTGCCATGCCCCAGGGACTGAGGCATCACAACCGGACAGATGCATTTGGACCCAGCAGGGAAGTGCAAGTCCAGCTGTGGTAGTCCTAGAAGACAAGTGCCTCAGGTGGAAACTGAAAAAATGGCAGGGGGCCGTCTTCAGAGTAATGGCACAGGTGGGGATGGGGAGTGGAAAAGGAGTGTAATCCATTCCCAGTCCTGAGGCAATCCTGCCTTACACTCTTCCTAAATATTCCAAAGCCCTGTCCTTTGTCTCTAATGTCTTTGCCTCATGAGTCCAGGACATTTGGAGTTCTTTGCAATGGGACAAGTCAAGACTTCACAGCAATTTTCACTTTTCAAACTCCTATGCTCAAAACCTTGGCCATTCTCTAAGCCCAGCTCTACTGGAGGCAAGTCAAGGATGTGGGCCACCCCAGCCTCCCCAAGGATGGATCCTTCTCACCACCACACTTCTCCCAGGACAGCGGCGGGCACTGGCACTTGGCCTTGTTGCAAGGTACTATGTTATGTGCCCCACCACCCACGAGAGTGCCTATCCAGTCTTCCCCCTCTCCCGAGAACAGGCCTCAGCCCCTTTTGCTGCTTCCATGAGAAGCACCTCACCACCCCCATGTACCATGCCAACCCTCTTGGGACAGCCCTTCCTCCCTCTACCCGCACCATGGCCCAGGAAAAACAACGGGAGACACCCCCCACCCCCTGGTTTCTTTCAGCTCATTTCTTTAATAAGGAGACGTAGCTCATTACAAAATAACAGTTTGACAAGAGATCAGACAAGAACAACAGAGTCCACAGAAGGGAGTGGAGAGCATTGCCAAGCAGGGGAAGGGGGAGGCCAGGGCTACACAAGTGTCCTCCTTACATAGACAGGGAGAGCTCCTGGTGGGGGTGACATTCCCTGGGTGACGCAGGTCAGGCTCAGCTATGCCTCACCTCTAGGTTTGAAGTTCTGCCCCAAGGTTTTCAGAAAGCAGCAAATCAAGTTCTTAGGTGAGTGGGAGTCAGGGTGGAATGGTCAGGCTTCTCTGAAGAGGACCCCCAAGCCCTGATGAATTACTAAGGAAGGTGGAGGAGAAACCTCAGTGCCCCATGTTCTGCCCCACCACCTGGCCAGACAGACTCTCCTCAGCTCTTGCCTCAATTCTGTCTGGAGAGGGGAGACCTCAGTGGAAGCTGATCCCAGCCTGCTCCGAAATGGTCCCTCCACTTTCTTTACTCCATATGTCCCTGCACAAGGGGGACATAAAGGCCCTCAGACCGTGTGTGGCCAAGCATGGTGGTTTGTAAATGGTGGAGTCCACCTTGCTGCCTCTGGCTTGTCTAATACACCCTCCCTGGTTCTCAAGTTCTCTCTCTTGCCTGAAGCCTCCTGGGGCCCACGAGGAGCCCGGGCTGCAAGCCGGGGACTGCAATCCAACATGCTGACCAGAGACCTCAGAAAGCCCCCATCCCCTCTGCCCACCTCTCCACTGCTTGGCACACTGGGCCAGGGCCACCCTGGGAGCAGATGTGAGAGCCCAGTGCACACCTGCCCACCACTCACAGGGTGCCCCCCTGCCGCTCTGGGGCATGCTCTGTTAGACAGCAGGATGGACTGTGGGGGAAGAGTTTAACTCATTGTGTTCCCCGAGGTTTACCCCGTAAATCCCTCCTCCATTACCATCCGTGGGCCTCGACACCTCCATGGTGAGAAGGTAGGGCTGGTTCTACCTGATCTCAGACTGAGCCACTGACTGGCTGCTCCTGAAAACCCTGGTCACCTCTACAAAGCCACAAATATGCATCCACAACTGTGGAGTCCCCACCACTGTCCTGTCCACACCCAGGGTGGAGATGGAGTTGAATCATCAGATTTAAGCCAACAAAGCCAGCCAGGGTCATCTCCTGAGGCCCCACCAGAAGCCCTGGACACCATCTGTCCTCATGGCACCGGGCTAAGGGAGTGAGAGAGGGTGACACCATGTGAGCCCTTCACAAATGCTCTGTGGGAGCCGGTCAGAGGGACATGAGTGCTCCTGGGAGGAGCCGAGGGCAGTCTCCAGCGGGAGGCCCCCTTTATGGCTTTTCAGTTAGTTCAGACAGTGGGAAGAAGGGAACCACACCACATATACACAGGAGCAACGGGACACAGACACCAGGCTGGACACAGTGCACAGTGTCCCAGGGGGTGGCCCTGCAGACAGATGTGCAACAGAAGGGCATTCAGGGGCACAGTGTCCTCTGGCGTCTTCCAACAGAACTGGCCTCAGGGCCAGAAACTCTGTCATCCCCTGATGGCTCCCACTGCAAGATTCCCAGTGAGGGGAAAGAAGGGGTCTGACTGGAGACAAAGACAGCACACAACATAAATTGAAAGAACAGGCTCGACCAGTTCTGTAAAATGAGTTTGGGCTTGGGAAATCAAGGGGACTCCCAGCATTGCCATGCGGCTATTTACAGAAAGTTATAGACATGCATCTTGATTAAACAAGATTTCTGTTCATATGTTTATAGATAACTATCTTTTATATACAACTAAATGCGCATGGAAGGGGTCAGATGAGGCTCAAATGGCTTCAGAAGTTTCTTGTTTTGTTGTCCCTTAAAAAATAAAGTATATCATGTATCTTCAAGTCACAGTGTCCCCTTCTCAGTATTGCAGTTCGAAAAACAGTATAAGTCAAATCCAGGGTGATCAATCTCTGGCCCTCCTGGGACCAAGAGGGAGAGGGGAGATATGGTCATAGGGTCGGGTTGCCAGACACAATACTGGATGGCCAGTTAATTTGAATTTCTGACAAACTGTGAGTCACTTTTTAGTACACTATGTCCCAAATATGGCCTAGGACATACTTACATTTAAAAGTTGTTTATCTGAAATTCAAATTACACAGAGCATCTTGTATTTTTATTTGCCAAATCTGGCAACCATATCGTGGGGCTCTGGACCACCAGGATCAGGATTTGGGACTCCTCACCACCTGCCACCACCACCCGTGGCTCTGAAAGAGGGCCCCAGCCATCCTGAGGTGGGAAGTGGGGAAGGGAGGAAGAAGAACAGAGAAGGGGCCAAGCAGAGGGTGTGAGGGCACCTCCTGGCTCAATCTCATTCTACCTTCGGCGGGGAGGGATGCCCTCAGGGACAGGCTCTGTGAAGGTGGACGAGACCCAAGACACCTCAAGAATTAGCCTAGAATGTTAAAGAAACAAGGAATCTCCTCCTCCCACCCCAAAGAGGTGCTCCCACTGCTGTCAGCCATCTCTTGCATGGGGACAGATTTACAAGAGAGCTGATTTTACCTGCAGAAACCTGCAATGACCCTTCTCTCTCCCTGAAGCCCTGGGCCAGCGAAATCATTTGAAACCAATTCTGCAGAGACTCAAGCTACTCCGGTTTCCTGGGAAGAGGAAAGAGCAGGATCTGACATGGGGCCAAGTCTCTGCTGTCCCATCCCATAGCCAAGAGGCTCCAAGAAAGTTGCTTCTCATCATGCCAAATACCTACTCACCGTCTAGGACTGCCCAGCCTCCCCCAGGCCTAGACTTCTACTTCCAAAGTCTAAAAATCTGCCCATAGCTCTGGCAGAGTTAACTTCCCCCTGAAATGATTATCCAGGGAGAAAGCAGAGCTTTTAGGCCTCACCTGCAGTTTCTGGGTGGGATTAGGTTTGGGGTTTCATGGTCTTAGGCCTTCTGTAAAAAAATCCTCTCTCTACTAAGTACTTTCTTCTCTGTGGAACAGACTTTGGGATGAAAACTCCCTAAGCACCCAGACTCCCTAACGCTTCCCTACACAGCGCTGACACGCCAGCACCCTGACATCACAGAAGTAACCCCGTATGGCAGTGAGGCTTTGGGGTGATGCTCTGTGGTTGGGTTACATCAGCCCTCAGGTGTAGTAAACTTACAAGCATCACCGTGTTTCCTCCCAGCCTCGGAACCCAGACAGGTGCCATCTGCTCAGGTAGTTCAACAGGACCAACCGCGACTTGGGGAAGGAACTGCTCCTGGCAGCCACGCTAGCTCCACACTGGTGCCAAGGCGCAGCATCTCGGTAACCTGTCCCTACCCCTCCAGGCTGCCCACTAGAGGCGGGCTTGGAGTAATAAAACCCAGCTTCCGTCTCTAGGCCAGGACCACTTCCTTTCTCTAGCAAGGGAGTGGCAAATCTTGGGCTTTGGAAGGAGTGAATGGGGTTCATGAGCAGAGAAGAATCCCTGGTGGTAGAAAGTGACTGGAGAAGGGTTAAAAAAAAAAATAGAGATTGACAGGAAGTTTCCATGAACGAGGTTTGTGGGATGTGGGTGAGGGGGGACCCTGAGAGAGTACCGAAATGCAACAGCCACAAGGATGGGAGAAGAGTCCAGTGACATCTCATGTCCATACTTGGACTCTGGTACTCTGCTGTCACCCAGATTCTGAAGGCACTCTATTGTCTTACAACTCTCTACCGTGACCACAGCTCTGATCCCAAGGACCAGAGCTCATAACCTGTAGTACACTCCTACCTTCCTAGTAGGTATGTGCATGCCTAATAGGTATGTACACACACTAGCAGGAAGGAGAAGGGTCAGTCTCTGTGAGAGAGGCGAGCCAGAACTTGCTTTCCAGTCTCTACGGTAGAGGTGTTCCCTCACTCCCTACTTGAAAAAAAATAAAAAAATTAAAAGCAAATACCCTCCTTACTTCCTTAATAAAGACACTCTGCACCTTTTTCATGTTGGGACCTCAAAGACCAATTCTCTCCAATACCATCAATCCGTCTTGGGTACCTACAGGAAGGTAAAGTGCTTCAGATGGGGCAGGACAGAAAGTGCTGCCCTCTTTGCTGGGAATGTGGTTCCCAGGCTTCCAAGGGAAGCTGCGAGTTTTCTGTGGCAAGGAAATGGCAAGGATCTGAGGGCTTCAGAGACAGAAGAGACAGGCCAAGGAAAGGGAGGCAGAGAGGGCTGGCCTCTGGCCATGTGGGGACCTGACTCTTGCCCAGGCTAAAGGTTTGAAAGGGGATTCAGCTACGGCCATACCACCCTGAACACGCCTGATCTCGTCTGAAAGGGGATTCAGTGCAAACTTGACTAACATATATATGGCTTTTTTTTTTTTTAAATCAATGCTGGGGACAAAAGGTGAATGGGGGAATGGGACAACTGACCATGAGGGTAGAAACCCTGGCAGGTTTCCTCAACCACCCATTAAGAATGAATGCCTTTCATCTTGGCATTCACAGAGAAAAGACTCTAATGAATAGTAGGCTGGGGCCTCCTCACAGGCCTCCTCAAGCCACTCCAGCTACTCATAAGCCCTCTGGTATAGAGGGCAGAGGCTCCAGAGAGCAAGGAATGGGAGATGGGGGAATCCCAATGCTCCCATCCCAGAAACTCTCCACCATCTGTCCATCATTCTCCCCTTTTTACCACCCCCTTCTTACCTGGACCTCAAGGAAACTAAGAGCATTTAAGCATTCCTCTTAAAGTTCTCTGGCTCTGTACTGATATGTCTTCAGACAAGTTGCTCCACTTAAAAGAGAAATTTGAAGCAAAAGCACAATGGAGAAAAAATGCAAATGAATTGCACTGCTTCTGTTCCGGAAAGGAAGAAAGCATCTGTGTTTCCCAATGCATGGGGCAAAGATGCAGGAGTTTTACTTTTTGTCTTTCTGGATAAAGAGACTTCTGTTTCTTCATGGTTTGATACTGTCAGTAAGAGTGAGATCCTGGGACTGACTGACAGTCCCTGTTAGAGTTTGACCAATCTAGGGAATAGTTCACTTCCATGAATGTCCCAGAAACCCCACTTCTGGAAAAGCCATGACTGACAGGAGGAGGTCTATGATGGCATCGGGGCTTTGGTCCTAGTTCTGGACACATTCAGTCCCCGCATCTTGCTGCCTCCCAAAGAGCCATCTACAAGGAATGTAGGTGCTTCTGGCATCTGACCGCAATTTTGAGCCTTCTCCACAAGCTGATATATCTCCCACAAACAGTGGACTTTCTTCGTTTCAGGGTCCCTGAAGAACTTTCTTTCCCACACAGCTTCATTGTCCATGGCTCATCCCAGGATTGAAGAGATACTCGAAGACAGCAGACAGACGCACACGCACGCGCACACACATGCACGCACACACACATGCATGCACGCACCCCACTGACCACTGTGTTGCCTTTGCTGTCCAGAAACAGGATGTGCCACCATTTTGTTGGTCCAGAACGTGCAAAAAACAGGAAATGTTGCAACTTTCTGCCAGCAGAGTGCCTCACTCAGGGTGAAACTTAAGTGAAGCACTGAAAGAGTGACAGGGAACCATGACAGGGCATGCAGCAAGGGCAGTTCCTAGGACGATGGACAGAGCCAGGCTTCTCTTTTACCTCTTAGGGGACTCTCTTCACATAGTCATCAAAGGGAAAGTTGGTCTTTAAAAAAGAGAAGAAAGAAAAACAAGTGTACAACCACAAATGAAGAAACAAAACAAAACAAAACAAAAAAACCCTCTAAGGTCGCATAACTGAGGTATTGATAGCTCTGGATCTTGTCAGTGTCCATGAAGGGCGCTGGGTCCCAGCTGCCACCGCCTACTTGTTCTTGCCCAGAAGTGCGTCCACCTCCTCCTCAGGCTTGAGTGAGTGCCACTGGGCGATGGGCCTCCGGGGGTTGGCCAGCATGTCAGACCAGTGCCGCAGCTCTGTGCCTGTGGCATTGCTGCCCACAAAGATCTTGCCAATGGCTTCATTCTTGCCCAGCTTGTCATAGTCCAGCACAGTGACCACCACCTGGACTTTCTACAAGGAAAACAAAGGACGAAGGGAGTTGGAAGCCGAAGACAGAGGATCTCATCACCAAATCTCTCCCCTCTGGCAGCATATACTTCAAATGACTGGGAAGGAATGGCTTCCCGGCACCCCTTGCTTCTATCTCTGGCTCCAGCTAAGACCAAATGTACATAGAGGCAGAGGCCACACCTCTCAGAAATGACCTGTTTCCACCAACACGCATTTGTCAAGCATGTGCAATGTTAAGCATCATCTATATTAAGTCCTTGTTGGGGGACACTACCTCTAATGAGATCAGCAGACGCATAATTATAAACTTGCAACACAAAGTGTTAAAGGTCGGTTATGCTAGAGAGAGAAGCACAAGGCTTGTGGAAATTCAGAGGAGGTGACACTCCTGCTTGGGTCATCGGGGCAGGCTTCACACAGAAGGTGACATCTGAATGGGACAGGAAGGCTGAGGATTTCTCTCAGAGGAGAAAAGAAGGAAGAAGATTCCAGGAAAGATTAGCCTGGATAGGGACACAAACACATGAGAATACATTTGGTGACTGAGAGACATTGGAAGTGCAAAATCCTAGAGCGGCAAAGTGAGAAACACTGAGGCAGGAAGTGAGGTCACCAGGGCGGGGTGGGATCAGCCAAGGAGTTTGCATTTTATCCTTCAGACAAGCAGCTGGAAGACTTGTAAGAGGCGTGGCATGGATAATTTGGGAAGCAAACGGTGGCACTGAGGTGAAAGAGTCACCGGAGCAGCACTGGGCCTGAGGGCGGCAGGGAGACTAGTTGCTGGGGGTCCTGGAGGGATGGAGACTGAGGACCTAAACCAAGGCAGTGGGGTGGGAAGTCAGAGCCACACTGGAGAGTATTCAGAGCAGAGAATCAAGACTTAGCAGTCAGCTGGATTTGTAGAGAGGACGGTTGGCACCTTTCTCAACCCCAGCCAACTCAGACTCATCCTTTAGAACAAAGCTGTCTCTGGGAGGCCATCTCTAAACTGTTCCTAGTCCTCTACCTTATGCTGAGCAAAGCAGTCATCTCTCACCATGCGTGTTGTTTGTCCCCTCCCACCATGACAACCTTCAGACCCAGGACTGCCATCTTCTACACACGCGTGTGCCCAGCTCCTGCAAATGCCTGTTATGTAGGAAATGCTCAGTATGTTGGATAAATGAGGACGAAGGACTGGGGTCTAAGATGATGCCCAGGTGTCTGACTTGGGCTGCTGGGTAGATGGTGGAACCATTCACTGAAAACAGAACTCAGATGAAGCAGGTTTGGCTGTGAAGGGAGAGACAGATTTAGACCCCCGGTTTAGACGTGTTGGATCTGAGATGCTCGGGCAGTACACTTGATATGTATCTTAAATTCGCCATCGGACAACTCCTCCCGGCCTCTTGTCCTACCATATCCTAGTTATACCCAAAGTAGAGAAAAACAGACCTCATTTCTGACGTTCACAGAATTTGCCAGACGGAGGGAGGGAAGGGATGGAAGAAGAGCAGAGAAGCCTGGAAGGGTCGCCGTGGGGGAAGAGAAGGGGTGAGAGGTGCAGGTGAGAGCAGCAGAGATGAGGGTAGGGATGGCTGTGGCAGGCCATGGCCAGGGAAGGATGGAGGAAGAGGCTTTTCCTCTCCTGTCACCCCCAAACACCCACTTGCATGGCCATGTTCCTCAAAGTGCTGAAGGACTGATTTGTAGATGATTGGGGAATTAGTTCATGGTCATCTCCTCAGAAAAGGGGGACCCTCCAGAAGCCCCAGGGAAGGAGGCCCCCAGCACCATCAGACCTGAGCCTTCCCCACCATGTGAAGCTGTTCTGTGGCCTTGCTGAGTTTCCTGCCCTGCCCCCCACCCCAGCACTGTTAGTTCCAACCCCAGCTCTGTCCCTAAGACCCAGAGGGCTTGAGCACCTGAATCTGCTCGAAGGGGATCTCAAAGCTGAAAGACTCGTTGAAGTAGGGGTTCAGGGTCTTCTTTTTCACTGTCGTCTTCTTCTTCTTGAGTCTCTTACCGTTCTGCATCAGGTGGATCTTCACGTAGGGGTCTGTGGAGGGACAGTCCCAACCCACAAGGCTGCTTAGCTCCTGCCCCACTCCCAGAGCGACAGGCCTGTCCTGTCCTCCATGGGGGCAGAATCTCCACCCGTGAGACCAGACTCTCAGAGCACTCCAAGGAACCAGACTGGCCAAGAGGCACAGGGGAATCATCCGGTTCAGGACGGCAAAATGTTCCACCTCAGGACCAACTCTGACCTGCTGGTTGTGGTTCCCAGGAGGTTCCTGCTGGGACAATTTCTGGGTCTAGATGAGGCCTTGTGAAAAAGTGTGCTAGGCAGGGGACAGAGGAATGCTAAGGGCAGGGCACACCTCTGTCAGGTTCTGACCTTGGCCCAATATGAGCCTCCTTGCAGATGAGAAACTGAGGACGAAGAAGGGAAATGACCTACGCATGGTCACATACTGAGGATCAGTGACAGAGCCAGGGCTGGTTCTCTGAGGAAGCACCACGGAGGCAGAAGTTTCACCAACACTATCAGGTCTGAAACTCAGAGCACACCCCCCACCCCAACCCCCCACCATAGAGTCCCTTTCCAAGGCACAGCCAAGAGCCTACAGCCTCTCCTGGAAACATGTCCCCGATCGTGGTGGCAGAGAGGCACGCTTTGGGCCAAGCCCTGCCCACTTCCTACACTTGCCTGAGAGAAGTAAAATCCTAAGACACGGGCCCGCTTGGGTGATGGAGTTTCACTGATCCTTTCCTGCATGGGCCACAGGACATGACCAGAGGGTACTAGGAGAGTAACTCAGCCTGGGGGATGGAGATCCTTGGAGAAAGGGGGAGCGGGAAGCCACAGCTCTCCTGTTGAGGGGAGACATGAGTTTCCCAGAGCAGGGACCTTTTCCTTCTTAATGGGGCAGGCAAACTCCAGGAGCTCTGAGTAGTGACTGGCTCACTGGTGCCACCCAATGGCAGCTAGGAGCACTGCATGTACCTGAAAGGCCGCCCACGTCCATCTTCTTGAGATTCTTGGCCTCCAGGATGCAAACGGTGAGCTTCCCGGCCGTGGGCACATACCGCAGGGAGGTGCAGATATCACCCAGCTTCTCTGGCTGTGCGGACAAAGTGAGACTTGGGTCATTTCAGTCGTCTGCTGCCTCGAGTGTGCCTGGCTGTCTTGCCAGTCTGGCTTGCTGCTACCACCTACGAGGCCCGATCTGGGGTCTCTTGCTGCAGTTCACAGTCATACCGGGTGGGTCTGGACATGTGGGTACGCTCAGGCCTCTACTACAGCCCAATGGAGGCAGGCAGGGCACGAACTGGGTGCAAAGCTAAGCGTCCATGCCCAAGAGCCCAGAGAGAGAGCATCCTGGAAGCTTTCAGCCCCGCTATCTCTCCCAGCACCATTCCACCTGCAGAGTGATTCCTGATCCTCCAAGCACTCTGCCCCTTTTCTTTTGTTACTGTCACTGCAACTCTTTCATGTAGAGAAGGCAAGAGTCCTTGCCAATAAGAAATCGAAGCACCCAGAGGGACACAGAATGAGGATGCAGGCTCCTGGCTCCTAATGTCTCGGCCACCCCCATAGATCCTCAGACCTGGGCCCCCGGTGAGACTGACCCATCACACCATCCTACTTAGGGGCGCTGCCCTTCCTCCTGGACACTGTGAGCCCCAGGCTCCAGAAGGGTGTCTTATGCTTCTCTCCGTATCCCTGACACTGCCCAGTGCCACTCTAGGCAGTACCAGGGCCTTGTCCGAGATAAATGACCAACGCTTGGAAGGAAGGGTGGCTAAAGTGAAGTTTTGGATACACAGCAGGTGCTAAGTAAATATTTGATGAGTAAAGGAACACTGTAGCAATCGCTAGGACAAGCCCCCATGCTGAGGATCCTTAGAACAAATGGGTTTACCATGTGAGTAAACTAAGCCAGAGTCAGGAACCACTGGCCCTAGGTGATAGCAGAACCTTAAGGGGAACCATGATAATTGTTCTTATTTAGCTGACTGCCTACCAAACACCAGACTCTATATGGACAGTTCATTCTCGCCTGTAAAGAGTCTAAAGAGGAAGCCCACAGCCAAAGAGTTTAAGCCACATGCCCAGGGTCAAGAGGTCAGTGGTGTGGAGCCGGAACCCTAACCCTGGAGGCCTGACTCTAAAGCCCATCCTCTCCGTCGGGCCAAGGAGAAGCAGCCCAGGTGAACACAGTGCACTCTTCGTTCTGCTGGGTTAGGCCTCGTCCTGCCCTCACCTCCTCCTTCTCTCCGCCTTGCAGGTCTCTCCACTCCTCGATGGGCTGGCCGAGGTCCACGGTGTTCATGGGGACCTTTACCTCCCCAATGATGTCGTGTTTGGAGAAGCGGTCAAAGTCATAGATGGCCATCACCAGAGTTTTGCCCCCCAGCTCCTGGTATGGCACCTGCAGGGCACAAAGGGATCAGAAGGGGCCAGAATGACTCGCACACCTCCAGGGAATGCTGTGGCCAAATCCCCAGCCTGGGCCAGCCCACAGGGCTCCTGGTCCATCTGTAGAGACAGAAAAAAGACCCAGCAGGGCTTCTGGTGAGCAGAGAATGAGGCAGGATGGGAGGGGTCCTCATTCTCCACAGAGGTCAGCAGTGACCATCCGGGTAGGCCGCATCCAGCTTGCCATTGGTCCAAACCGAGATGGTCCCAGGGCCCTAGTCATGGCCCACAACCAAGGACAGAGCTGAGGAACTCGATACTGGGAGGGAGCTGGAGTCACCCTTCCAGCCTCGGCACCTTGAAAGTGAAGGTCTCGTTGAAGGCAGGGTTCAGGGTCTTCCGATGGACTTTGGTCTCGTATTTCTTCTTCTTGTCTGGAAGGAGGAAGACTTTGACGTAAGGGTCTGAGGTGCCCCCCATGTCCAGGGCAGGTAGTTCCGCAGCCTGCAGGACGCCCACCGTGAGCTGTGGAGAAACGGACAGAGGCAGGGGTCTGAGTCTCTGCACTGCTCCAACAGCAGAGCTGGCCCTGGACCCGGCTTCCACCAACCCTCCCCAGAGGGGACAGCTGGAGGGTGGGGCAGATGCAGAACAGGGCAAGACTGGCCTCCATCTCCCACCCCAGGAATGCGCCGTGACACTGGGGAGCCTGAAGCTGGATGGCGGGCAGGTTAACCCAGAGCCAGCATAGAACCCTCCCCAGATCAGGCAGGTGTTCACACCAGGGTCAGTGTCCAGGCAGGTAAGCCCTGTGATTCCAACCTGCCCCGCTCCATGGAAAGCAGCACCCTGCACCACACATGGGTGACTGTTTCCAGCCCCTTCCACCCAGCTCCCAGTCCCCACCTCCACTGTCCCCAGCCTAGTCCGGCTCCACACCTGGTTCGCCTGGAAGTCATAGTCCAGGGAGAACTGCAGTTTGCCCAGGTTCTCTGGCTCTTTCTCCTCTTCTCCTTCACCTTCTCCCTCGGTCAGACCCGTCTCTGCATCATCATCATCCTGAAGGAGCCTGGCGCAGGAAGGGAGAAGTGAGTTAAATGCCCCAGAAATGGGCAGAGTGGCCAGACTCAGCACCAGGGCTGCAGGAAGCTTCCCCTCTGTGCCCGACCCTGACTCAGAGCTAGGCTGGGGCAGGGGATGGGACAGGGCACAACCGGGGGCTCCACTCCCCCACAGCCCATCGGGACCCCAGGAATCCCACCAGCCCTGCGTGTAGAAGACAGGGCTCTGGATTTGGTGTGCTTCTCTCTTGCCCATGGGGTGCAGCACTATGAGACCTGGCACTATCCCACATGGCCTACAGTGTCTTGACCATAAGATCCCCCCCAAACCTTCCCCAACTCTATTCCAACCATCCTGGGCAAGACATACCAGGCACAGCAGTCCAGGCAGACAGGAACATGACATGTCCACAGAAGTAGAAAAAGAAGGAAGAAAGTGACATAAGAAAATATCCTGCAGCTCAGGCCAGTTCCTGAAGTCACAGTCACTTGGTGAGACCAGGCTGGGCCAGACCCAGGTCACTCCTGGAGCTTCACACACATATATACACTGTAGGCTCCTTTGGAAGCCAAGTATACATACATGCATGCATATACACACATGTGCACATGCCCACATAAGCACTCACAGGCCATGTGAACCTGGGCAACTTGAGACCAGCCCTTTCCATCCTCCATACTGAATCCTGAGATTTCTCCCAGTCACTCCCAAAACAGACATGGGAATGTGAAGTATGCAGGGCTTCTGTGATCTTAAGACTTTGGTATATTAATGGACATTTCTAGGGTTGGGGATGTGACTCAGGGTATGACGCTTGCCTAACATGTGCAAGGCCCTGGGTTCAATCCTCAGCATTACTGAAAAAGAAAAATGAAAAGGAGCTTTCTAGTATGACCAACACCAAAAGACAAGCGTCCTTAAGGTTAGAATTGCATTTTTCTGTGCTTAGCGATAGATTCCACTTGGCCCCGTCTTGGTGCCTCCGGACCTTTCTCCTGCCTTGTCTGATTTCCCACCCCAGCCTGGCCAGATGCCTCCAAACAGGCTCCTGCTGTCCTTCAGCCTCTTCTGGCAGAAGAACACAGAGTTCTCCAGCAGTGACTTCCTGGTGCTGACAGTGGGGCATCTATCCAGCATTTTGTTCCAATGGCCTCCTTGTCTCCCTTGCATTTCAAGGACGAGGTCATGCTGACACACGAATAAGTTCCCCTTCCCGCTAGCTGATGGGCAGATGATACTGGACCTGAGGGGCAAACAATGGGACCTGTGGAGTTTGAAGGAGGTGCCAGTTCAGTTGTGGGTGCCCAGAGGCTTCTGCTTTGCCTTTCATCATCCTGAAAGCTGGGCTGGGTCCCTTCCTGCGCCCCAGCGCCGCATGCTCCTACCTGACCGCCCTTCATGTCCTTCATGTTCATGGCATTCTTCATACCCTTCCCCTTCTCCTTCTTGTTCTTCTTCTTCTTGCAGCAGCACTTCTTGCAAATGCAGAAGCAGCAGGTGAGGAGCAGCAGGCCAGCGACCACGGCAATGGCGATCAGCGCCCACGGTGGCACTGCCCACACAGAGAAGGCCCCGAGTCAGCATGCTGTGCCTCACGGGCCTGAGCCCAGAGCGCTGGCAAAAACGGTTCCGTGGATGACTCCCAGGACGCCCACGCTCCATATCGTTTTAACCTCGTATCCGTGAGTGATCCACATGTTAAGCTGCACATGTCTTAGGTGCCTTTTCATTAGCACCCTGCTCTTCCCTGCGCCTCTGCTCTTGTGGATACTGCTAACTGAGGGACGGTAGGCAGGTGTTTACATGGAAAACATCAATTTGACTCTGTTAACAGATTTTAGCTTGAAACTGGAGAACGGGCTAATTCTAAGAGGGTGGTCGGTCCCTATCACACCCAGGTGTGATGAGTCCCTTGGTGCCCACCTCTGGTGCCCGGTCACGAGAGGGCTGACTCGAGACGGAAAGGCTTCCTGGTGTCTACTGCGCAGGACAAGGAAGTCCGGGCTTTGCTAGCCCAGGTGTGGGGGATGCGCCAGGCCGCTCTCCGTGGTCCTGAAGCATCGGCTACCCCGATCCCCTATTCACACAGCCTTTGCCAGCAGTTGGGAAAGCAGCAGAGGCTTTTATCTTTCATATTCCAAAACAGACTAGTTTCAAATTAAACCTCCTAAATTTAAAGACCCAATCCAAAAATGGGCAACTGAAATGAATAAACATTTCTCAGAAAAAGAAATAAAAATGGCAAATAAATATATGAAGAAATGCTCAACATCACTAGTCATTCTAGAGATGCAAATCAAAACAACGTTAAGATTCCACCTCACTCCAGAAAGAACCGCGTATATGGGAAAATCAACCAATAACAAATGCTGGCGGGGCTGTGGGGAAAAAGGAACACTCCTCCACTGTTGGTGGGATTGTAGACT